>SNQJ01S0127343.1:0-16258 GCA_010110895.2 Picea sitchensis | reverse complement strand
CACAAATGGAATTAAACAAAGGCATACATTACAGATATGGAGAAACAAGACTCAAGGAAACATCCCATATATTATATAAAGAAAAATTGAACAGTGAAGCCATTCAGATTCAATACATCCTCTCCCTAGAGAAGCCCAAAATGATAGTAGAATATATGTCTAGGAAAGATAAATAAAAGAGAGTTTAAAACTGTATCCAACCCAAGATGGCCAATACCAACTACAGAGAAGTACATTGAGACAGTTAGTTGACAGTAATAGTTAGAGATAATACTCATATTTAGAAATTAGATATATTAAGATTTGGACAAATAATAAAGTCTCACTAATAAAGTGATGTAATGATGAGGCATTTAATATAGTACTTAATGTAGTGGTTATTAGTTAGGTATTGAGAGTTACGCAATGTACTCCTCTGGTACTATGTAGTGAGACATTGCATCAACTAATGATATGAATGAATCCAACCTTTCTCATTCTAATGTGTATTCCTGTACACAATTCTGTGTGTAAAAACAACACGATATCAGAGCTAAGTTGACTAGATGAAGTTGAAGGAACCAAGAGACTGCTATGATCAAAGAAGGCACCGAGGGACTGCAATAACACACAAGGCATTGGACAAAAGATAAAAAGGACGAATTCAAAAAGGTAACAACTATGGTCCAACAGGGATGTTGTAGGAGAATTGGAAATAAAGGAGCCTGCAAGTTCTTGTAGTGTGGTGAAGCCGAACTGCAAGAACATCAAGATGCCACCCATCATAATTGAGAAGGGCACACCACCAAAACCAGAGATAAGTGAATATTTTTAAATTTTATATTTATAAATAAAAAAGAAGAAAACCTTAAAAACTGCCATCCTAGTGAAAGGTTGTTAATGTTGTCATGGAATTGGCAAAGCATCGTGAGATATCGCCACTAGACTACCAACGTTGTCATGGGATTAACAAACCATCGTGAGGTGTGGTCATCAAAATGAGATCCATGAGGGGACTCACCATTGGAAAGTGTTGATGTCCGCATGAGATATCCATAGTGCTAGAGATGTCGAATGATAACAAAAACAAAGATCGGTAACCAACCCGTAGCAGAGGGAAACAAAGCTTCTAGTTTGGTTTCCAAGTTTTACCTATGTATAGTTGGGTATTGGAAGTTAAATTTTAACCAGTTCTTCATATCGCTCACAGCCTCTTCACTTTATCCTCCCATAGTTAGGTTGCTTTAGAGCAGATTCCCAAGAGGAGGAGATGAGGTCCTCAAAGTTTTCTTGATTGACCATACCAGATTAAATCTGAAAATGATAGGGCCAAAATCCATTGGTGAGGATACATCTAAAATGACATACCTATGATAAGATGCGAAGTCAACCTTAAATAAAGAGTCATGGGATTTTCCGGAAAACATATCGTTATCTGTGTGAATAACATACGTACAGAACATTAACACCAACATTGATTGGTCCATATCAATGTGAAGAAACATGAACTTTTTAGTTTTCAGGCAGTTTGCAGAAAGATCATGATAAGCAATTGTAGTGGGAGAAACAAAAGTTTTTTCATGTGAGGGTGGAAGTTCACTGGCTGACTGAGAGTAGAGAAATCATGATGTGGTTGGGTAGAAAATTGTCACATGGAGAATGAATGAGAAATAACAAAGGGAGTTTAATGTTTTTAGAATTTTGGTGGCTGGGCAGATTTCCTAACAACATGTGTATAAGGAATAATTCTAGTAGTAATTTCCAGGTGGGAGATAAGATAAGATAATTTTATTAATGTTCAACAAATGATCATAGAAGTAAGTCAATGGAACTGTAAAAGGAAGATGAAGTGCACAAAATCTAAACAAATAGTTGCAAAAAGAAAATAACATAGAAACATCAATCATTATATGATTTTCTGGAGAAAGCCTTTCCAGAAAAATACCCCACTCCAAAGCAAGGTCAATGTATTATTCAGCAACTAGCAAAGGTTGCAATACACTTTTATAATCTCTGTGCTTTTAATGAGGAGTAATCAATAGCACACAGGCTCTGGATAAATTTCAGCAACATAATGGTGCTTTCAATAACCTCATACAATACCTCCAACCCAAAAAGAAACACAAAACACTAAATAAAGAATCATGGGATCTTTTGAGAAACATATTGTGGTCTGTGTGAACATTGACACCAACATTGCTCCGTCCTATAGTAATGTGGAGGAAGAAAAAGTGCAGAATACACTTCTTACTCTAATCAATGAAAAAAGAATGTACATAAATTTAAACAAACAGTGATAGAAACCAAATAACACTGAAACATGCAACCATTACACAGTGATTTCTTGGGGAAAACTCTTTCTGGAAAGAAACCACACACTCCAAAGCAAGGTCAGTGGATTTAGTGCACAACCTCAAATCCCATTATGAACATTCCAATTTTCTGCCCATTATGACCGAGTGTTGTAATCTGTGCTTTGATACCACTTTGTGGTGTGCTCAACATCATCTATAGTCATGTCAAGGGGATGGTGTACTTAAGGAACACCAATTACACCACTGACACAGAACAAAATCAATGCAATCGGTGAGAATTAATTCAACTATGAATGCATAAAATGAAATTCAATGCCTATGAAATGCATTGCCCATTATATTTACATAGATATACAAACAAATTAACAATCCTTCAATGCATTCCAAAATGTTTCATAAGCATTTTAATCTTATCCAATTAGTCATTTCCATCAAAGAACTCATAACATAAATAGAATTATGGGAACCCATGATTTCCAGGATCTGTTATTATGGGAACCCAGGATTTCCAGTGGTGAGCAATGACTTCTCTTTTACTCAGTGTTCACCTACGACCCTGGTCATGGTTTTCAAATATTTATGGCAGTAATTCTCAAAAGGTATGCCCTGGTAGCAAGGTCAGGCAACATGAGAACATAATGAACCTACAGAACAATAAATGCACCCCCCTACCCCCCTATGAAGAGACCATGTGCCTTCACAAGAAGTCCACACATCCTTCTCTTGGAAAACTATTTCTCCAGGTTTGTGAATAATTTATGAGAATTTTTCCTAAAACAATGGAATAACAAGAGCCAACATCAATGGAAATATGAAAACTTGAAGCAAGTATGGAAGGAAAGATAATCTAGTTGGATAGTAAGTTTCTTGACACCCAAGCCTGCTCGAACCAAGACATTGATGTGAGAATGAAATAACTTTGTGTTAATGAAAGAAAATCTACAGATTGCATATTCTATCCTTCATACAATAAAATTCAACTAGATAATATTTCTTGTAGAATTGCTTCCCCTCAACTATTCCTGTGGCTACCTTAATATTTGAGGGCTTACCTCCTTTTTACCAAGTTCAGTGACGAAATGGTCAAGTAACGAACGCTTGGCCTCCTGTACTTGACAATGAACAACAGATTTTAGAATAGCATCCCTCAAATTGCCACATACCATGTTCGCATATGCCAATACATTGTTTATTGATTATGCACATATATTAGCATCAAATGTTTACTTTTGGACTTTAATTATGCAAATTTTCAAAAAAAAAAAAGTGATAAAGAGAACACTTTTCATGACATAACTAAAATCATGGGAAAAACTTCGATAATGAATGATGTATAATAAACATTGGCATAAGCATAGCTTACCAATTCTATGAAAGTAAGTCTCATTATATCGATCAAATACTAATTGTGATGGATTTCCGCCCTTCTCTAGATCTTGAGGAAGTTTACGGAAAAAATCAACAGTTAAGTAGATGCATTCCATGTCCACAAGTTTCAATGCTGATTTCAGGCTCTTATCTCGTAATTTTTCAAGGGCATGAATGGATGCATTTCCAACCTCAATGCGGAGAGATGGGTATTTCTTGAGTTCCTGATCACGATGCCACCAACAATACTGGGCATTATTTATTTTCCTAAATTTGGGAATGAACATAATCAAAAGAACGAATTATGACATAAACTCTCCCTAACATCGTGGTACTGGAAAAGTGAGAAAACAATGTATCTTTGTTATCTTACATTTAAGAATGAAGAACATCAAAAAACAAAAATATGATAAAGAATAATCTCCCAAATATGATGCTACTGAAAAAACACAATCTAGCTTTAGTGTAAGAAATGACATACCACTGTCTCACTCACTGCTTTATGAGCAAGATCCTTGAGTACATAATGTATCTGCAATCACAAAACAAGTTAATCTCTGCAAATAATTACCTTTCTCATCATCCCACTGTTTCTTGAAAAGAAAGGAAATTAATCACAAAACAAGTTATTTTGTCAATAATTACCTTTCTCATCATCCCACTCTTACTTGAAAAAAAATTAAGAGAGAGAGAGAGAGCTTGAAAAAAAAAAGATATTAAGAGAGAGAGAGAGTCTATTCAGAGATAGGATTTGGCTCACAATGCTCCAAACAAGATAACGAATGACAATATCTAATGAAAGTAGTAGAAAACAACTGATTTGAATTTCTGTTTCTAATTTTTGCATTACATCTATTAATGCACTGAAGTTTTTATCCCAAGAACAGTTGATTGATATATACAGAATGCTACAAGATCAACGTGCTCCACAATGACTTGAGCAACAATTTAGGACATCTATAAAATCAAGGGTTGTATTGATCATGAAAATAAAGTGAGAAGATGCACCACTCTTGAAGTCTATTCTTAGCCTATTTGTAACACCCTCCTCTTCCTCATCATTGACACACATTATTTTCGTCATCCCTATGAGAATTAATGATGTAAACCTATCTATTGCCTTTAGAGAGTCCGCAGTGCTTTGAGTTCACGAAGAGAAGGAAGAAGAACTTTCTGAGAAAAGAAATGCATTTT
Source organism: Picea sitchensis (assembly GCA_010110895.2). Taxonomy (NCBI): domain Eukaryota; kingdom Viridiplantae; phylum Streptophyta; class Pinopsida; order Pinales; family Pinaceae; genus Picea; species Picea sitchensis. The sequence goes on along the minus strand of SNQJ01S0127343.1, from coordinate 11,402 downwards.
CCTATATAGAATCCTTATAAGAGAGTTTCCATGAGGTTACTATATAGTAGAGTGAAGTAATGAAGAGGTTGCTATATAACCCGGTCACCGGACTTTTTAGCGAGGAGTTGCTATGTGTAGGCGAGTCTTGAAATGACCACTTTCAGCGAGGTTGCTATAGCTAGGGTCGCATTTCAATGAAGCATGCGTTTCTCGAATTTTCTAGAAGGAGAAGCTTGCTTGGGTGGTGACATCAGGCAGGTTTGGATCTTACTTTCTTGAGTTTGGTGGGATCATCCTAACCTTTTCATCTTATCTTCTTCAGCTTATAAAGGAGAAGAGTTTTCATGGAGAAGGGTTTCATGGTTTACTTTAGTTTGTGGTTCTTTGGCTTGGAGAAAGTTAGCTTTTGTTAGCTTTTGTGAGCTTGAGCTTGTGGTTTCTTTGTCAAGATAGATTGCGAACAGCTATAGGTCTATGGTCTCGGAATTCTTGGAGGCAAAGTGTGTGGGAAACGAGAAGGGCAGGTTGGAAGGACCTTCGAATCCAAGGCAATGGTTGTAATCTCTCTTTCATTTGTATAATCTGATAATATGATTTACTTTCTATAAAGCTTGTTGTGTTTTGTATGATTCCTTGATCACACATACATGGGTTATATTGAGTTTATGCTTCTTCTATCACTTTGGTTGGTTTGTGTTGTTTGATATTATTTGCAGGAAACACTTGGAAGCTAGCCAGAGGGTGAGAACTATAGGAAGCGATTATAAGGTATGTTACTTATTCTTGCCTCTTAATTAAATTTAATGCTTTAAAACTTAAGGGAGAAAGCGTCACAATACATCTGTTTTATTCTAGATCGAGGTGAGATCTAGGGAAGTCCAGTTTGTGTAATAGCACTACAGTTTATCCATAAACACAAATTAGCAACTCACTTTGAGGATCAAATCCCTTAGTTATTTTTGGTTTCTTGATTCTTTGCTTGGCCATTTTGCCGTATTGCCTTTTTTTTGATTTGTAAACTTATGAGTCTCTAGGATACCCTGAGATACCTTTTGGGTTACTCATCCAATTTGGATTTGGCTTGATTTTGAAAATTTTTTCCTTACTTTCAGAAATTTCACATAGCATGCTCATTGGGCTACGAGGAATTACAGGGATTTTCCTGCTTAACCCATATAATGAAATCCGGTCGCGGGAAGAAGTCGCAGCGTCTGCACTAAACTAGGCTGAGAATTTGAGGTTCCATGCTTGTGTCCCAAGCTTGCTTGATTTTGAAAATTTTTGAATTCATGTTTTGACTTTTCCAATAGCTCGATGGGTTCAAAGTCTTTTGACACTTCATCTCTCCTTGGTTTACATATCTTTTAGCTTCATTGAAACTGCTGGATCATTGAGTTTTGTAGTTTGTTCTTGCTTTGTTGGCTTGATTACGATGCTAGCCTTTATTGGCATTTTCTTCTCTATGATTACGGAGTTGGAATGTTTTGTATTGGTTAAATATCAGTGATTGATTGGAAGTTAGAGTTTGGGTGTCTTAGTTGATTATTGTTTCAAAGGGACAATTTTTCATTTGCATTAAGAAACTCCTTGTTGAATAGCTGAATTGAACTTTTGGAGCCTATATTGATCTGTTCTGCCGGGTCTTCTTGACATCTTTTAGCGAGTTTTTTTTAGCCACTTTGCTTTGTTTGTCTTTGAAGGATTAGTCTATTTCTTTGTCACTGTTCATGTCACGTTTCTTTAAATTGTTTAGGAAGATCAAAATTTCTTACAGATAGTTCACTTTAAAGAAAACCTTTGGATTTAGGTTTAACTTTGTTTTAAGAGAAGTTCATTGCTTTTGAAGTGAAATTGTTGCGACAAAAGATTTAATTTCTTGATTTAGATTGGGGGCATCTTTGCATTTGAGTAGCCCGAGGAATTGCATGATTGATATTGATGAGTTTTTTTTTTTTTGTTAATAATATTATTTTTGAATGATAAATGTTTTCTCCTTCACCATTATTAGCATAGATTTCATCGAAATAAAAGATTGCATATTCATATCTTTGCATAATTTTAAGTCGGTCAAAACACCATATTGTGCATGCATCTTCCTTTTGAGTAACAAGCGACCATAAAATGGCGCTTATTAAAATTAGTTAGACATTTTTATCTTTTGGTAGCAAACCTACATTAAAGTAGTTGTAGAGCTTTGGAATAGATGTGAATGCTTTCAAAGCTGCAAACAAACTTAGTATCTTGTGTTAGGGAGAGTTAAAATCCATTTGCAACATATTGTCACGGGAAGCCTTTCTAACACAAGGGTCAAACACTAGGTAGCATTGGGTGTTGTGAGAGTTACTCACCTACTTTGTTGACATCAATGTAGAGATTGCCGCATTATGGTCACTTTCAGGTGCCTTGATAGGTTGGTGATACATTTTTACGTTGGATGATGATTTGCATTTGGGCTTTGTTTGTGGTGACCTGAGTAGCCTATCTCTCTAGGTTCTTTACACAAGGTGGCGGAGAACAGGTGCTTCCGCGGTGGAATGACGTTAATGAAACTCGAACTCCTTGGAGAGGTAAATCCACAATTCTGCGTGGAAGCTTGCGAGAGGGTGCGGAGTAGTTAAAAGAGCCGTCAAGCGTAACTTTCCACCAGCTCCTATCTGACCCTTTCTTGCGCTTTGTTTCAGCGGCGTTGGATTTCATCCGCAACTAGTGCGTTCATTGTGAAGTTTTGTTGTTTACTTGCTTCCCTAGATTTTTGGCGTGTCTTTTTTTTTCCTTAGTGGACTCTAGATTGGGTTTTGTTTTTCATGGCGTCAGTTCGAAATGACCAAGGAACCTCTGCTCCGGGGAACCTTTTGTTTTTCTTCTTATGGAAACGGTGGTCCTCCTCCTCTCACATGCATACTTTGAGCCTTCAGGTCTCACTATTGGATGCAGGGTGTGGTTGTTTTCCCTGCGAGGTCATCCCAAATCACGATAAGAGATGCTTGAGTGGTAAAGCACTTTCCCCAAAGAGCATCAACCTCATGTTGATCATTCACGATCTTCCCCGGTAAGATCTTCTTCACCTTCTTCGGTTGCAAGGTCGCCTTCCGTTCCTTCTTCTTATTCAAGTGAAGTTACGAACCTAGTAACTTTCGGTGAATAAGAGAAGAAGAAGCGAAGAATAAGAAGGAAAGAAAACTAAACTGGATCCAAACTTCCAACCCACCTCACATCCAAACATGTTGTTGGCAAACAACCCAGTTCTTGTTAATGTCTGCGGGAGGTGTTGATGATACCAAGGTCACCCAAACACCTCCCACAAGCCCAAGTACCCGCGCCTGCGGGCTTTGTAAGGGTAGCCATCTTCTTAAGGATTGCTACGGTCTATCAGGTTCTAGAAGCATGGTCACCACATCCTTTCGCTCCCAACTGTCATCGTCGACCTCTGAACAACATGCTGATGGCTTTCCATCAACCTTACGATATGGGTTAAGAGACAAGAAGAGTAGAGTCGAAGTTCCCATGCATGGCCTCTGAGGGAGTCATCTAACTCACCTTGCCCTCATATGGAAGAAGCCTCGAAATTCTTAGAATACATGGTGTTCCGTCTCTCATCCCATTTGCTTTTTATTGTAAGCTTACTCTTGACCCCCCTGTGGTTGATGGAATGATCAATCCGGATTCACCGGTCAATCGGTTGATCATGTCGTCCCGATCCCGGTCGTCCTTAGTTGAACTAGTTGACAAGTGGTTGATCCGATCCATCCTCGGTCAACCCCGCTCTCCAGTTAGAGAGTGAAACCTAAGTGGTCGATCTGGTTCCACCTGTCGACCCCATTCTCCAACAAGAGAATGAAACCCGTGAATTCGTCTGGTCTCTCATCCGATTAGATCCTACTCTCCACATCAGTAAATCGCGTCACTTACGTTTTTCGTTGATCTGGACTCTCTCTCTCTCACAGGTAATGGGGGGTTTCCTCCTTCTCTCGTGGAACCCCCTCAAAGTTATGAGGCCATCCATTTTGATTAGGTCATATTTGGATCTTTCGTCTTCCCTCTTACATTCCTTTCAGATTACAGTCTGAGGTTTGTGATTACGGAGACGTTACCAAAACAGCGATAGATGAAGGTTAGATACTGTTAGAAGTATTTTGTCCTCTATTGCTTGGCAGAAGCATTGGGTTGTCCTCCACTTGCAGCGGTTACACAAAATCTGTTATCCTTTAACAGAAGAACTAGTCAACCTTTAAGGACCCTTCTTCAGTTTCCTGTAAATTTGTGAGGGAAAAGCATCTTTATTGATGGCGATGGTCAAGACCTTAGTTTTTCTTTACTCGCTTAGGCTGAGATTATGTCACCACTTACCATGAAAGCTATTGTGTCTACTCTTTTAAGTGTAAATATCTTTCCCTCACGATGGGCCAATTGTATTTGTTGATCAACTTTCATTCATTGACCCAACTGGATTGCCTCCCTAAACGGTTCTTGTATGCAAGCGGTATAAGCCCCGCCACAAGTCAATTATGTGGCGTTATATCCCATTCCTTCTGCTGCCGATGAGGATGACTTAGATCCGGTAGTTGACATGTGATCTCTTGATAGGGTTGTTAGAGCGATCTCTTTACTCTGTCGCGACCCTCGACATGGTGTCATTCGGAGGATGTTTCCTTCCGGTGAAGATCTCTTAGAAACCATGACCGAGTTTTGTCCTTGACATGGTGTCATTCCGGATTATTGTCCTCTTGGAATCCATGATCAAGAAAGAGAGTTCCGAGGATAGTTTTGCGTCTCTTGTAGCAACCTCGTTTAAAAAATGGCTTGAGGTCGAGGATAGTTTTGTGTCTCTGCGGCAACCCTCGTTAAAAAATGAAAAAGCAGAAGATGCAGGGTTGTTGAGCCTAGATTTTTGAGGATAGTTTTTGCATCTCTGAGACAACCTAGTTAAAAAATGAAATAGGAGTCTTTGAGCATGATTTTCTACTTTCAATCTCATTAAAAATGAAACCTTCGAGGATGGTTTTTGTGTCACCAGGCAACCCTGGGTTAAAAATGAAGCGGAAGTGCGGGGATTGAACCTAGATTTTTTGAGGATAGTTTTCTGCGTCTCTATGGCAACCTCGTTAAAAATTGAAACATAGGTTATGAGCATAAGTTCTTGTTTCTATGTCAAGCTTCGTTAAAATGAAATAGTTTTCCCCTCTGTTTGAGTCAAGTCCTTTGCATCTATATTTGAAGCTTCGGTATCATTTCTCCTTTCTTGAGTTGGATGAAGCGAGAGCTTGGGGGCACATTACTTATAAACCTCTACGAGACTTCTCATCTTTGAAGTTAAGCCGGCCGGATTTTTAAGCTGGGGCTAAGTACCAACCATCACGTTGGGAAGTTCAAGCATAGTTTTGTTTAGTTTTAAGCTTGTGTGAAATAAAATCTATCCAAACCCACCCGGTTTTGTTTTGTTTTTAAAAGCTTGCGTAAAAAAATAAAAACAATCCCAATCTTAGTCTATGTTCTTTCTCATTAACTTTCGTAATGGCAGAATGATTCTGCGACTTAGTCTTTGTTCTTTCTCATGCCATTAATCAATGAAGATGTAACGGTATACTTTATCGCACTTTTGACTCGTATAGTTTATACGAAAAAGGAACCCATTTGAGTTCCCTTTAAGCTCTTTTTCGGACTCTCTAAACGGCAAGAAAAGATCGGTGAAGGCGTGCTGCTATTTCAAGCTCATTAAAGTATTTGAATTTCCGCATCCTCCGAGCGATAGTTTAAACCCTTTTCGGTCTCGTTGGATTGTTAATACGAAAGGCGGAGAGTTCTCTTTTAGTGTTTTTTCCCAACTCTATAATCTTGAAAAACCTTTGGGTTTTCTTTCTTTGGACTCATAAAACAAACATTGAAAGAGGCCCATATGGGACATGAGTTTTCTTTAAATGTTTTGGAGACTCTCAAAACATGAAAACCCCGAGTTTTCTATCCTTAGAATCGTTAAACAAACATTAATGATTATGATGGGGGCGAATTCACACTCCTTCCCTAGGGTTAGATTTAAACATACCTCGAGGGACTTCGTCGAGAAGGACTGAATCAAATCAACAAGCATATGTGATCCTCTTCAAGCTTGCGTAAAATAAAGAGGTACTTTTGAGAAATGGTGGGGGAAAAATTGGGAAAAGAAATGTATCTAAACATGTATTACTTGGAAGGAATTAAGCTTTTTGAACATGATACCCTTTCACCGCCTTGTGTCTAGGTTGGAAAATCTACTTGTCTTGATCATACTCCTATAATATTACAAATTTTTCTGTGATCCTTGTTGTTGAGTATGATCAGGAGACAAGTAGTTTTTTCTAACCTAGACACAAGGTGATTGAAATGGTGTCATGTTCAAAAGATGTTCAACTTGAAAATCCTTCTACTTTAAATTAGGCCATTTCTGATCTTCAAAACCTTCTATTGCATCGACCATCCACGAGTCAGTCCTGAATCATTTGTTACTCGGATCTACGTAATCTTGTTACTTGTTTAGTGTCATTGATGTGGGATACATTCAAGCCCTCCTGTGAGTCTTTTCACAATGGAAGCTTCAACTCATTATCGAGATTAGACTTAGAAACCCAAATTCTAGTACCTTGGAACTTGCGTACCTCAATGGCAGGTTTCCTCGCTTTTCGACAGTGGGTTTTCATAATTGACCACTGATTGGAAGGTCACTGATGTTGACTTGACTCATTGATTCACAGTGGTTGGATTGTACTAGTGTACCTTGGGGAGTCATTGACATTAATGGTGGTACTTCTCGCACTTGTGCGGTATACACTAATGGGTAATCAAGTGGTTTTCTATCTTAGGCCGACACATGTATTCCTGGTTAGATTAACATAGGGTGGTGGAGATGAGAATACGGATATTTTTCACGATAGATTCATTTTGTGTTGGAGTATATTCAGTGTCTTGTTGCATAGATCCACATTGTATGTCACATGTCTATGTTTGATTTGGAGTCTTCTTTTATAGATCCACGATTATTTTTGAGTGGCTATGTTGATTTGGAGTCATATCGGTGATGGATCCAGCGATTGTATGTTTGGTGGCCATGACATCTCTTACTTGACATGGATCTTAGCATGCGGCATTTATGCTTTGAGTCATTTGTATTTATTCTGAGTTTTGGGAATGCCACCACCTCGATTGATGGTATATTATTATCTTGTATTTCCCTTACTTTGTTGGCGAGGGTTTCGGCGGTACCTTGTTCCTACACACTCAGCCAAGTATTTCAACTATCATCTTGTTCTAACTTCATGCTTTGGGGGGCTCTATGTTACAAATTATTTTCATCATCCCTATATTGATGGATTAATGATGTAAACCATATTGCATGAAGTCCCGGTGCTTCGAGTTCACGAAGAGAGAGAAGGAAGAAGAACTTTTCTGAGAAAAGAAATTGCTTTTCCCTATGTAAGAGTACTTATAAAGAGAGAAGTTTCCATGAGGTTACTTCTATATAGTAGTCGGAAATGACTAATTCCTTGATTTGCTATATAGCCGAGTCTGTTGGACTTTTAGCGAGTTGCTATGTGGCGGGGTCGCGAGTAATACTCATGATTTGCCTATATATAGCTAGGGTCAGAGGCTGACCGTCTCAGGAAAAACGTCTGGTTTCTCGAATTTTCTAGAGGCTTCTTGGGTGAGGTGACATCGAGCGAGTTTGGATCTTACTCTCTTCCTTGATTTAGTGGGATCATCTAACCTCCTCACCCTATCTTCTTGAGCTTATAAAAGGAGAAGAGTTTCCCCTTGGAGAAAGGTTCCATGGTTCTTGTTTGTAGTTTGCTGGCTTGGAGAGTTAGCTTTTGTGAAGCCAGGCTTGTGGTTTCTTTGTCAAAGATAGATTGTGAGCAGCTATCAGATCTATGGTCTCGAAATTCTTGGAGGCAAAGTGTGTGGGAAAGGAAGGACAGTTGGAAGGGACCTTCTGACATCAAGGCAATGGTTGTAATCTCTCTTTCACATTTATTATGATCTGATAATGATTCTTTCCTATAAAAGCTTGTTGTGTTTATTGTATGATTCCTTGATCACATACATGGGTTTATATTGGGTTTATGCTATCACTATTATCACTGGTTGGTTTATTATTTGTTTTGATATTGGTACTGAAACCTTTGGAATGAGAACAACAAAGACTATAGGAAGCGATTATGGTATTACTTATTCTGCCTCTTAGTAAATTCAATATTTAAAACTTAAAAGCGTCCTATTCCCGTCTGTTTATTCTAAGATCCGGAATTGGATCTAGGAGATGGATATCCACCACAGTTTATCCATAAACAATCATGTATGAAGGAGAGCAGGGCATACTAGTTATATAGGGAAGAAGAGAAATCATTGTGATTTGCAGTAGAGATTACCATGTTGTAGTTGTCCTTTTTTAGTGTGTTTTAGAGTTAGAGCATGAAGTTTTACTTTTGTGTGGGCAAGCTGCGTGTTACATCAGCTGCTGTTGTAGATCATTCAGTCTTATTAGAGAGATTCTAGTATGCTCTTTTGGATTTTCATATTGTTTTTATGTATATCTAAACTTTAGTTTTCCACCTGTTTGACCTAACTTTGTGATATGTGGCATCTACATGCTTGAAATTTCCATATGGTGCTTTATTTAAGAAGATCCATTGTTTCGATAGGTCTGAACTAATATTGGTTATTTCCTTATGGTGCTTTATTTAAGAAGATCCATTGTTTCGATAGGTCTTAACTAATATTTAGTTGTTAACTTTTAGGAATTGACTCCATGAGTGCAGATCTGCTTACCATGTCATGAAAATTTAACAATGTTAGATTAATTACTTCTAACTTCACTTAAAAGTTAATATAACCCCTTCTTATAAGAGATTCCTTAATCTCAAAAGGTGTCTTTATTTAACTCATTTTACTTACAACCTTTTATATGTTTCATATTGGTCACAACCTGTACGTATGACCGATCCAACAATTTGATGCATGCCATGCAAATGGATGCCTTGAATCTTCCGCAACAAAACTTAATAATTTTATTGTTTGATGTTGATGAGATTGAACGGTTTCAACTATGAGATGTAGCAAATTGTTAAACACATATACCCACACAAGCATATAATATTGTGTCTTATATTCCATAAATTTTAGCCACGCGACCTGCATTTTTATTCCTACACAATGACTTCGCCACAATTTTATTATTATTATTTTACTATGCACTCAATAATCTGATTTTTAATGAACCCATTTTTTTAAATGGTTAACTGCGGAAGGGTTATGCAGGGTTTCAATGTAGATTGAGAAATATTTACCTTCAATATGGTGCAGTTCTCATGTGCTTAGGCCTTCAACTGTAATGGCAATATAAATCCAATGCCTTAAGGACATGACCCATAGAACAACACCAAGATTAATGTTATTAGTAGGATCAAGTTTCCTATGTTTTCCTTTTGATTGTTTCACGATTGTAGATGAAGGGGTAACTATGGACCATTCAGAGTTAACGATGATTGTCCTTCGCTTGACTTACAGTGACAATTTCTTCTACTTATTTTGTATGTAGATGACAATTCTTAATAAAAAACTTAATTCCCATTTAATTGTTTCCTTCAAAATTTTGCAGTGGAGTGTATAATGATAGTATTTGATAAACAAATTGGACACAACCCACATTTCTTGTGAGTTATACACTCACAAGCATGAACATGAATACACATTAGAATGAGAAAGAGGAGATTCATTCATTTTCATTAGATGATGCAATGTCTCATTACATAGTAGGAGAAGTGGGGTATGTTACGTAACGCCGAAATATGATAGAATTCAGAAATCCATAAAGGATAAATTTATTTGATAATATGTTGATTGATGATTGACAATACAATGGCATGTGATGTTAATAAACATCGAATAGTACATGCTTGGAAAGACAAGATGCATGACCTTTTGATATAATAATTATTATTATTTATTAATATTTATTATTATTAGGTAGCATATAAGTGAGGCATCTAATGTTGTCTTATGTATATTATAGAATTAATTCGATGTTACTTTTATTGATGATTTCACCCAACAATAGAGCCCTATGTTAGACCTATAAAAGGTTTAAACTCAAGAAAATCCCAAGTGGCTTTGTAAAATTTCCAGGGGAAGCCATTTGAAGCTGGGCAACATATAGGTGATCAAACACTTATGTCTTGGTCATCTCTTGGAAAGTACACTTTTTAATGAAGTGTACTTACTAAGACTGATGGTTGTCAGGTTTTTGAAAGCACTTCCAAAGAGATCAGAACTTATCATTGTTACGTTCGAGACATGAACAAAGTAAATCTGAATTTTTTTATGAGAGTCTTTGAAGGTCCATCATTGATTCCTTGGATGATTCTAGATAGCCCCATTGGAGTGTATGGATGAAAGGGTTGGTTTTCATTATGACGATCTGTATGGAGATCTGTGACTTACTCCAAGTTCAAGTTTCCATGCATATAAACAATGATCTTATAGGTATACCTCCAGCACAATAGATCTCAGTCCATACAGAACGCATCCTGAAGTATACTGGCACGAGCAGGAAATTTAGGCATGGATCAAGATTTTGTGAGGAGAGTGTGTCATTTGCAGGAAAACAGAAATGTCAAATTCTGATGCATCTTCTAATAAATGCAAGTGGATCGGGACGTAGTGCTAAATGAAGTTTTGTGGATAGGTTATCCAAGTTACATGAAGATGGTTGAAATGATATTAATAAAGGAATTCTCTTTTGGGTGAGATCAAACACATAACAATGTTTTTTTTGTCATACTTATGCAAGGATAAACCTGACTTTCTAACTGATGACCGATCATGTGATTTGAGGCTTGTTGCTGGTATAATTCGCCTATATCCTGAGTTTGTATGCAACCTTTGTACAAGGGAAGTTCTGTGGATCTGAGTTAACCTACCTCAGAAGCTAGAGTGTTGATTGCAATAGTATTCTACATAGAGAGTTTGATGTGATCACCAAACTAGTAGCAGGTTCTATCACAACAATGATGTCCAGGTCAGTTTTCACCCAGGCAAATTTGTGGTACTGTCATAAAAAAACAACATGATGATTAGGACATCATTTCTCTCATTTCTCTGAACATGATGATGAATAGTGCTCTCAAACTTATCTCTTTTGATTAGTACATCCCATAGTATCTACATGAGACTCTGCCTCTATTTGATCTCTTTTTCTATAGTGAATTCTTATACAGCTAGAACCATTGTCTGGAATACAACTTTGATAGCTCATATTCGACATTTTGATTTCATAGTATTTTCATTACGCTGACAGGTAATGTTCTTTGTAAATGAATGTTTTAATGAAATTTATATTGATGATCAAATATCTCTTTGGAACAATTTTGTGGTGAGCAATTGCATTTGCCTTG
>SNQJ01S0127342.1:20170-46400 GCA_010110895.2 Picea sitchensis | reverse complement strand
GCTGGGTTTTCTTCCCCTAGAGGGTTTCCCAGGATAAATGTTGTGTCTCTTGTGAATTTGTATTTCTCAGTGATATTGTTCTTATTATGCTCTTATCTAATGAAATGCAAAGAACTATAATAATGGAATAAACATTAACACCACGTCGGAGATGATATCTCTTAACATCTCTCTTGCAAGCTCCAAGATCAATGATATAGATTTAAATATTTATATGGATAGTATCTTAGAAAAGATTAATGTACCTATCCCTCTCAGCATTGATATTGTATTTTTTTTTAAATACCTACAACACAATTGCTATTGCGACCTCTTGGAGTGTCGCTCCCATAGAAACCATGTCAGAGCTGATACCTCTTAATGTCTCTCTTTCCACCTCCAAGACATATCTCTTGCCACCTCCAAGATGTCTCTCTTTCCACCTTCAATACATTTCTCTTGCCACCTCGAAGAGTGTCACTCCCATAGAAACCATGTCGGAGCTGATACCTATTAATGTCGCTCTTTCCACCTCCAAGACGTCTCTCTTTCCACCTCCAAGCTGTCTCTCTTTCCACCTCCAAGACGTCTCTCTTTCCACGTCTAATATAATGCTCTTTCCACATCCAAAACGTTGGTCTTGCCACCTCCAAGATGTCGGTCTTACAATGACTATATGGGGTTTGGACAGTCAAATCTGAGATGACATGTGTCTACATGGAACGTCACAATAAAGACAAAATCTATGTCGTTGAAAAAGAAACATCATGTGAAACGACGTTTGAGGGGGTCCATTGTTTTTCGTTCTCCCGACAATATAAAGTGGCAATTGCATCGAATGCGTCATTGGAATTTGACCCAAATGTACTAGTGAATTGTTGATCTCTATGAAAATATGTATATATATATATGAATATATGAATACTTCAAGCATAGTAAAAGAGAATACACTTTGATGGAATTTATTTGATGGTCTGCAAAACCACAAGGATTTCATTAGGGTTTCATGAGGCTAGGCCTTAGGGAGTAGGTTATTGATCCAGATTATTTTCGACATGAAATGAGAGTGGAGAGAAATGCACAGAGATACCGTGTATATCCAATAATATAACAGAAATATATCAGAGATGCAACCATAAACACAAAGATATAGTAATACACAATTTCTTTTAATGAAAGAAATGTACAAAGACTGTAAAAATACATAGTGAAAGACTTGCTAGAATGGTGGCAACTTATCTCTAAGAAGATATGTGATGGCTACTCACATTCGCAAGAAGATGATTACAATGAGGCTCTGAAGGCCTTTTTACAATAAAAATGAATTCCAAAAACCCTAGACATCCAAAAACCTAACCCTAGGATATGAAGTGCCAAAAGTCATGTGGGCCCCGTTTGGGTAAGTTAGTACATCAACTTCTCGGGGTCGTAACTTTCGCATACGATCTCCGTTTTAGGCTTATAATAGCTCGTTGGAAAGGTATCATCGAGGAGATTAATTTTGGGGGATAAATCATGCCTTTAGATATCATTGAGAACCTCAATATAGAAAAACCTTCATTTAGGCCCTCAAAATGGCCTCGGAAATTAAAACCCGCTAAAAATAGTAAATTGCCAAAATTTCCAGAAAGTTGTTTTGAGCCAGTTGGAAAAGGTTGGTGGCCACCGTTATCCACCTAGATCACTTACGATGGGTTGATAGGTGGTATTCTCTCATCCTTTATGTAACTATAAATGGAGGATCAACTCCAGTTGGTGGATTAATCCAATGATTTGTTGAGTGAGGATGACATATTTTTGAACACACACATTAATCCAAACCTTGACATGTACTACGAATACGTCATCTCATGTGAAGAAAATATGGATTCCAATATTTTGCTACAAAATTATTGTGTGGAACTAGATGGATCTAGCTATTAGTCATATCCCGCAAATGGCTTTCGTCAAACCTCGATTTCTCATCCATACAAATCTCAAGACGAGGGTTCTCCTATGGTTTTGTACAAGGATGGGATCCAACTTCATCTTCTCATTCAGTTCCCAACTTTTATGCAACCCCTAGTTAAAAATACCTTGGTTCTTTAGATGTGGTTGGCATTAGGGGCTTAGGATTTATAGGAAGTAAACTTGTTTTGGAGGATCGGGACTTGACAAGGAAAAGTATGGGAGAAAACAAAGGAAGACTATATGGTATTATGGGGGTGAGGTCTCTTTGGTCGTAAGGAGAGATATGAAAATAAGTCAAACAACTAAACTGGAGGGAAAATCTTTGGTGGAGAAGTTCTGTGGGATTTTTGAATTTTTGGATGGAAGAATAGTGGGTTAGGTTTTTGGGTTACATTCCCATTTTTTATTTTCCACAACAAGGAAGATATGCAAAAAATATTATATGCATGATGGTTCTAGGACCACCATGTTATCTACATGAAGCCCTGGCATGATGGTTCTAGGACCGCCATGTTATCTACATGAAGCAATGAGAAATATTTCTATCTAAATAAAACTACCCAACCTCCCATTAGAATTTTGGTCGAATTTTAGGTAGAAGGTTATTGGGGATTCGTTGGGGACTTTTACTTCCTTTGATTAAAATTTTAAAGATAGTAACATGCGATCAATGGCACATATTTTGGTCAAACTAGACCTGATTTAGGACCTCTTTGAATCTATGAAGCTCACTTTTGATGGGAGATCCTACACACATGTGTTGGATTATTTGAGTGTTCCCTTTTACTGTGTGAGGTTCCACAAAGTGGGTCATTATTTGATTGATTGCGATCTTAAATTTACCAAATTTTTAAAGTTGTTTCTCAAGGTTACTGTAAAGGTCCCTCCCTAATGGTTTCACGTAGTGAGTTGAGGGTCAATAAGGAGTTGTTGCCTTCTCCTCCAAGTTGTGGTCTAGCAGCGATGCTCGATTACAGTTATGTTAAAAAATATAAGGTGGATATTATAATTGGGGACATGGTTGTTCCTATAATAGGGGTTGATCTTGGGTCTAGGAAACACTGATCTCTAAAGGACATTATTGGGGAGGACCTCAACTTGTTTTCATCCCAATGGAGCAATATTGAGGCCATATGGATGGAAAACAAAGATAATCAGTATGATCCAGGTAAGTGTGTCCCTTCTCCTTCACATGGTATGGTTTCTTCTACATCTCCTTTGGGTATCTAGTCTCTTGGTGAGGAATTTGGTTTGGGTATTGGTTTTTCATCTAGGATAGGTTTTAATCATGTTTCTTTGGATGGTCATCCTTCAACTGATCCTGTTGTTGAAGTATCAAATAAATATGGTATTGTGATACCCCAGTTTGATGTCGAGTTGTAATTTAAAAAATATTTTATGGGTTGGTCAACAAGGATATTATAGGTCAGTGTGACTATGTGATTATTAGACTAGAGAACCTGGATGCTAAAGGACAATGAACCTATTGTTTTATATATAAACACTCATATTATTAATAAAATACATCACTGCTACAGATTGAACCAACAAAAGATATGGGGGGATAACCTCAACTAGAAAGGGAAAGGGGAGCTAAGAGTCTAGGAATGGGCTAAGCTAAGGGGGCTTAGGCCCAATGGAATATTATATTAATATTCATTAAAGATAAAGTTATGGATACAAATATATCCTAAGTTTCTTAAGTGGGGACAAGTGAATTCCTTGAGTGCCATGTTTCATAACAGGCACATGAATATATAAGAGATATATTGTTATAACCCTAAATTGAAGCACACATGCTTACTTGGAATCATGCCAACTCATATCCCTTCTTTGCCAAAAAATACTGAACAAATCTTCTAAAAACTCCATTTTTAAAAGTCCATGCTAGCTGGCCCACTAGAGCCCATGTGGATCTATAGTGTCCACGCTAGCAGGCACACTACAACTCGCGTGGACCTTCAAAATCACAAAAAAAGGAAAGCTGTCGATGAGACAAAAAGCTATGGGTGAGTTAACTGAAACTCCCGGCCATGCATGGCCAAGGGTTCGTCAAAACAGCTAGCTCCTTCTAGCCTATAAAATAAGGGGTAGGGGTACCATTTAGAGAAGGAAAAAATATAGAAAAGAAACTCTGCCCATTTACGTATTCCATTGTCCCAACCCTTTAGCCTTTCCTCATGCCAAAGGAGATTTAAAGCAAAGCAGTTGAAGGACAAAGGAAGAGGAGCCCAGGATCAGGTTGAAGGAGCGGTGGCCGGTCTCAACTTTTGTAAGTTGACTCACTTTAAGTAATAAAGAGAATTCTTTTCCCGTCCCAATTCATGAACTTTTTATGATTTGATTAGTTTATGTTTGATTTCTAACCCGTGAGTATAGAAGTAGCATGCATGCATAGTTGTTGTTTGTCTTGAGTGTAGGTCATCTTTGGAAGGAGCATTGCGAACAAGTAATAAAGCACAATGGAGGATCGACATCGAATGTCGGTAATAAGGTAGGTGGTCCTTTCCATGCATTTACTGATAAAAGGGGATTTAAATCTAGGGACGTAGGTAGAAAGTAGTTTCTATTCAGTCAAATCTGCATGCAAAATTTGAACTCTATTTGCTAGTCAGTAGCGTGTTTTTCCCAACAACAGAATTGGCGAACGTACTGGGGAGAATACTCTTTAGGGTTCCTGGAATTTTTATTCAATTTTTGGGTAGTTTAAAGACTAGTTTTTGTTTCCTTGCCTATCTTTTTCTTTCATTTCTGTAACGTCTGAGCTAGCAGGGAGTTTGGTTTTCCATACCTGCTTTCCCTGACTTTTGCTTGATTGTGTTTCTTGAGACACCCAGAGGTACACGCGGCCTGCATAAGGCCTGAACGCATGTACCCGTGCCCTATCCCCTTACATCCCGCATGTGAACACTCACTGTAGAGATAGCAGTAGCATGTATGAATTCAGAGAATCTGAGAGGCAATCCTCCTCTTCCCTGTCAGAATCACACATTCTCAGGGGGTTTTCTGGAATTTTGTTTGAGTCTTGTTTGCTAACAGTCCTATCTCAAATTATTTTTTGCCTTATTATTTTTCCTTGCATTATTTGTTTTTCTGTTAGAAAGAGTATCCAAACCTTCAAGGGATCCTGGTTATCAATACTAGAGATCTCTTCCTAGTTTGGTCTGTCTATTTTCATATTTTTCCTTAGAGTTTAGATATACATGTGGCCTGTACAAGGTCAGACCGCGTGTACACGCCCTCTGTCTCTGTTCAGCACGCATTTGCACGCGTGTTGTTTGAGTGACAGTCACATGCTTGTATAGGCTACTTTTTGTTCAGCGTGGAGCAGTCATCCCCTCCTTTGATAAGAAGTATTCCTCTCAGCTGCTTGAATCTATGTTTGAATAGTTAGTAGCTTAGGATTCATCTTACCCTTAGCCTGCTTTTTCTCAGTTAATAGTTGACAGAAAAATATAATTTTTTTTTTTTTTTATGGTTTTTAGACAAGCATGAGAGTCATTGTTTTTACAATTTCCATAGTGTGATTCTTTAATCTGACTCTTTGCAATCTGTTCTTTAAGCCAAAATTGTTTTTCTTGGTTTTTTGGCTTGTCGGTATTTTCCCTTTCTTGCTTTACTAGCACTTAAATAAAATAAAAAAATCTCTTTTTATTTTCTTCTTTGGTTGAAGAGTGTGTTTCTGCATCATTAGCTAGGGAAAAGTATTTTATTTCGTAAGTTTTTGCAGTTCAATTAGATCATAAGTAGCTCGAGTTTGAGTGAAATTCCTTTGAGTTTGTTGTCCAAAATCTTAGAAAAAATTAAAAATCTTTCTTTGTGAAAAGTTGTTGAAATTTTGCATTCAGTAAAAGTTTTGTTTCCAGTTTTTTTATTCATTTTTTGCTTTCGTCTTTTACACATCATTGGTTTCACCCTCATACCCCTTGATGTAATACAAAACCATAAAAGAAATGCTAATTTTAAAATCTACTAGACTTTTATGTTTGTAGGGTTCATAAACTAGTTCAGGACTAGGGCCTTGGATTAGGTTGGAGAGGAAACTCTTCAAGGCCATTTAAAACCAAACATTGGAGTCTAAGATAAGGAGTGTCTAAGTCCTGTTTTGTGGAAGTTATCCGGGACCCCCTTCTAACACAGGGTATAAACACGAGGTCGCGTGCGGAAAGGTAGCGGAGATAACCCCTCCAAAGCCATACCAATTGAAGTGGAGAACACATATAAAGGGCTTGTTTTGGGATTCCGTCATTTGCATTTGCCATGGGGCTTCGTGGGTATCGAATCTGTTCGAGGTCCTTAGTTGTCTTCCAGACCATTTTCTCTCGATACCCTTGACAGGTTTTGGGCTCGATACCCTACTCATTGTGGTCTACCCGACTTTCGACTGTACCCGCCTGGTAACTGTTCGCGTGTTGGCAACCTAGTTGCCAATATTTTTAGGGACATACACAGGTGACTGCAGGGGTATACCGCGGTACCTAGGATAGACATCGGGCCATGCTTTGCAGAGTATACCTGGAGGGTTCTTCCATGTTCGATTTGCACTTGCACCTGTAAGTTGCTCTAGTGTTGGTTGTTGTAACTATTCTTCCAAATAGTTTAGTGACTGCTTGTCTTATCTCTTAGGGGATTCTTTTTTAGTGTGTGTTAATTTTGAACATTTAGACTACCTTAGCATGTCTTGGATCTTCTCACACAGTGGAGGATCCCGAGCTTCACCGGTCGCGAAGGCTTCTTGGCTTGCCGCCGGTTACACTGGAGCCACCCCCACCACCATTAAGGCGTAAGCTAGACCAACAAGGGTCTTTTGAAGTGACCGGGTTACAAACCATTGTGCCCGAAAAACCCCCGGAGGAATCAACCATTTTGGACCTTGAAGAAACTGCTCTTGGCTCGGTTGAAACCCCAACCACTGATATCTTGGCATCATTTATTGTACCAATCCAATTTCAAAAACGCTAGATAGTGCCTCACACAACAATGGAAATAAATGTTGTTACTTCTTCGGGGAATTCTTCAATTCCCACCACGGTTATCACCACGGGAGAGTCATCTCCTAACCTACCATCATCGGTCTGAGCCACCATGGTCTCGGTCGCAACTACGTCGCACAGTGGACCGAAACTGTCTATGGCAGTGGCCACAACCCTCTTCACACCTAGTGTGACAGGCCCTCCATTCTCATACAGTATGCCTAGTTCGGGTACAAGTCCTGTACTAACCTACTCCACTTTACAGACTTTGGGTCTGGGGGCAGGGAGCTCTAGCGCTCCTCTGCAAGGTCACTTTGGGGGCACTCCTGTCCCTTTTAAAGCTTTTCCTTATGCAAGAGGTCATATCCCTCCTTCGTCCCCTTCGCTTGGTGGTTCGCATCAGCAATCCATCGGGCAACCTACACACAATAGTTTATTTGGAGCGGGGAGTCAGGGACCACCTTCGCATAGTATGCCGGTAGGTTCTTCTTGGAACAAAATGTTTGGTAAAAACACTTTCTTGTCAGTTGCTTTCTTGACTAGGGGCAACCCCATTTTTGGACAATCTACTCCTGTGCAGGGTACTATTCCTGCACAGGGGGCACACATAGCAGGACGTTGGAATTTAGGACAAGGATCTGTTCCCTCCTCCGGAATGCCATTCTGGGGTAATTCTTTCCACAGTCAATGGAACCCCGGATAGACTACTATGCCTCTCCCCACAGGACCGGCATGGGGTAATCCTTCCAAAAGTCCTTCGAATACAATGCATTCCCAACACTCTATATCCTTTTTGGGAAATCAGTCGATGATGTCTCCATAGATGCAAAATCCTTACGCTGGTCAGGGCCATGGTTTCTACCAGAATCCAAGCCAGCAGCCAAACTTTTCCTGGCAACCTAGCGCCAGTCAAACTCCAGGACCCTTTTTCCCAGGCTATCAACAGCAACCCAAAATACCATTCCTCATGACTTTACACTTGCTAGATTTGACAAGGTTGTTAAATGATCCTATTTGTCACGATCCACATTGGCCTCCTATGCCGATGAAGTTGCCTTCAGACATTCCAAAGTTTGAGGACAAGCCTAATGAAGATCCAGGTGATCATGTGACTACCTTTCATCTTTGGTGCTCATCTAACTCATTGAAAGATGACTTCGTACAGTTGTGATTGTTTCAACGTACTCTTATTGGGAGTGTCGCAAAATGGTACACCAAGCTCGATCACTCAAGATACTCTTCTTTTGGCAAACTGGCGATGGCCTTCCTTAACCATTTCCAGTTACCTGTGAGATACGATGCTGGCATAGAGCTGCTCCCCAATTTTGAACAGACAACAGCGGACCATATCTCTGATCATATCTGAGAGTGGAGACGTCGGAAGAGTTTAATCAAGGTACTAGTCCCACCAACATTCCTGCTTGAGTGGTTCCTTAAGTCTTTGGTCCCACATTTATCCAAAGACATCGCGACATCCAGAGTTTTCTCCGAAGAAGATTCCATCATGAGGGCTCAACAGTTTGAGCTCATCTATTCTCAGTTTAGTTTATTATACAACATCTTGCCAGATGCGCCACGTTCGATACTGGATAAAAGTAGATAGAGAATTGGACCACATGCCGATGGTATTGTTGGTTCACCACAAACCAAGCCTGCTAAGCAATTGACAAAATAGTTGCAACAGTTATCCATACAACACACAGCGACCAGCCAAACTACTACTTTGGCTGCTCCCCCTACCCAAAAGTTGAAAGTACACACCATGCAGTCGACTAACCCAAAGGCCACCCAACAGCCTAAAGGGAAGAAAAAACAATGAAAGAAGGGTAAGGGGGATAAAAAACCCACTAATAATGCTGGCGGGGACAACACAAAAAAATGGAAGGCGAGGTATCCATGCAATTTGTGCGTGGAAGACCACCCGACCCATCTTTGTCCTCGACTTCCAGAGGCCCAAAAATTTGTCACATAGCAACAACAAGCAGTGTTGACTAATCCCTTTCAACATGGGAAAAATCTAACTCAAGCCTCTATAAGCATAGAAGGGGGCAGCCAAGAAACCTTCCCACCTCCAAACAATCCCTCATCCGTGAACATATATATGGTTAGGGGTGATGCTTTCATATCAACTAGAGCACACGATTATAGTAAACCAAGAACTTTTGAGAAGG
Source organism: Picea sitchensis (assembly GCA_010110895.2). NCBI lineage: Eukaryota > Viridiplantae > Streptophyta > Pinopsida > Pinales > Pinaceae > Picea > Picea sitchensis. Next base: position 37,327 of record SNQJ01S0127342.1, on the reverse strand, counting down.
GTAAAGAAGTTGATCTCCCATCTCTTCCTCTATAGATTGAGAAGACATCGGGAGAAACAATGACACGCATTCCAAAATGTGCATTTAAAAAGGATTCTCATAACCCAAACGCAAGGGCCGCCCATAACTACTCTGTCATGGAAGATTTATCACAAACCCCTTGTGCGATGTCAGCTTTGGAGGTCCTCCAAAGCTGCCCTGCTTAGAGGAAAGCCTTGTTAACTGCATTGGGATCTACTGAGACCTGTAATCTGGGTACCATCATCTTAGATACAACCGAATTAAGACCTCGTCTGCCTTACTACGTAGCGTTTCAGATAGTAGTGGCTTACCCCATGAAAACTTGTACTCGGAATATCTTCTGCACGGTGGTCAACAACGATGCCTTGACATGCGTTATGTCATTAGCATGCTGGAAGGCCATTGGCCAACCCGTTTTGTCTCCATCACCTACTCTCCTCACTGCTTTCGATGATAGGTCGTTCTGACCACATGGCATCGTTCCTTATTTCCCCATGCAGTTGGGAGGGAAGACCATGTGTGTCGAAGTAGAGGTAGTTGATGCTCCCCTCGACTATAACCTCTTGTTAGGATGGAATTGGACTTATTCTATGCAAGTTGTGGTTGCTAAAGTTTTCTAGGTGTTGTTGTTTCCACACGAGGGTCGGATAGTGACCATCGATCAATTGTCTTTCTCCAGACCTGACCTAGCTTTGGGGGCATCCACGGTCCTGATGATTGATAATCCTCAACCAGGTGTTGTCAATGTAGGAGCTAGTTTGTGTCCATCCTTCATGGGTACCTTTGATCACCCACCTCCTCAGGGCGATATCAAATTTATATCCAATCACCATAAGGTTGAGATTTTTCAAGTTTCGTCATTCCGCATGACTTACTTTGAGGATCCATGGATTCTTTGTTCCCCATCAGCCACGATGGATGAGACAGGGCACTCAGACATGTCCAAGCCCTTATCTACCACTAAGGTAGCATACTCTTTAGTGCAAGAAGCTTCAGCTAACCCTGATCTGACTCCTACACAAGAGTTAGATCCACTTCTAGAGCCTATTTGGGATCAGGGTTCTCTCGCTAACGTCAATTTGTTAGACTTAGTCTTGCCTTCTAACGAAGCAGTAATCAAAGAAATGAATAGTCTAGACAAACCTTGGGAAGATCTTCATCACATATCATATTTCCTCCCAAAGTTAAGCTGAATCAACGCAGGAGAATTCACCGTGACTATGACTGGAAATAGGTCTTGTCATACTAATCCCTTAGCTACACATAAGATCTATGCTAAGGGTAATATGGAAACCATTACTGAAATGATACCTATCAATATCTCTAGAACCCCTGGTGTCATAGACAATGTTTTCATCGGAGCATACAACTCCCCCAAGGAGATGCCAGGCATGGACCCACAAAGAGTCTATCATGAGCTAACTTTGTTGTTTTTCAAGCTCGCTTTGAGATCCGAAAGCAACATCCAGCGAGACTGCATTTATGCTTTTCGATCTCATCTGGATTAACTGAGAAAAGTAACCATTATGGAGTCTTATTTAAGCCCTTTTCAGACTCCTTAAAGATGAAAAGATTGTCGAGTGACCTTGTTTCTTCACACTCGTTAAATTGGTCTAGAAGAACGTTCCTTAAACGGGTCTTCTTTTAAGCCGTTTTCAGACCCTTTAAACATGAAAAGATTGCCGAGTGATCTTGTGGCCTTTCACGCTCATTAAACTGAAATTTGAAGTCACGTCTGTCTGGTGGTAGTTTACCCTTTTTTCGGTTCGAACAGTCAACTGTACGAACAAAGGTATACTCTATAGAACTTTCATTCTTTAGAAGAGTACTCTCAGGTATGATTTTATCCCTTTTTTGGGCCTGAGGGACTAAACTTATGAAAAAGAAACCCCCACGGAGTCCATAGTTAAGCTCTTTTTAGACTCCCTAAAATTGAAAAGATCGCCAAGTGACCTTATTCTTTCACACTCATTAAATTGGTCCAGAATAATATTCCTGACGGAGTCCATAGTTAAGCTTTTTTCAGAGTCCTTAAAAGTGAAAAAATGGCTGAGTGATCTTTTCCTTGTCACACTTGCTAAAATGGTTTTGCATTGACATCTAATCGGTGCTAGTTTAACCCTTTTTCGAACCGACTAGACTATTGTCGAAAAAGGTACCCCAGTGGAGTCTCCTTTTATGTTTTTTCAGACTCTCTAAATATGAAAAACCACCAAGCTTACCTTCTTTTTGGCTCATTAAACTTACATCGAAGGACGTTACCATTGTGTGTTTTATCAACCGCATTTGCATACCTTATCCACCAACCTTGTGACAGTTTACTTCTGCGTCTTAACACCTTTGGCCGCCGGAGGATTTTCCCGAGTATCATTTTACCATAACATCAGTCTTTTGCTTGTACCTTGAGCTTGTATGTTTGCAATACTTGTTCCTCCATTGTAACGTAATATTCCTTTATTATTTTTCCAAAATTATCAAAAAGAACAAAAAAAATCAAATATACCCCAAAAAGAGGAAGGGAAAAGTATTTTCTTTATTGGCAGCATAATGAGTCACCCTTGGATAAAGCACATATATCTGTTTGTTCATCAGACTATGGGATGTAGTATGACCTTAGGAAGCTTTTCTCGCTATATAGAGTTGTGTCCTCAACCATTTGGTTATTCTTCCAAACATATGGAGAGTTTGCATTGCCTCCTGCTTCGTAGACTTATGATTAACATATATGTTGCCTGAGTCTCATCACTTGTCGTGCTATTATCCAAGGGAAGTTTGTCACTAATCCTGAGTCGGCCCCTCTACAATATGTCTCTTGTCCGCATACCCGGCCATCCTGAACACCCAATCAAGTCCTTGTTCGAAATCATTGAAGCCTTCAGTCTGATCATCCAGATTATCAATTTTTTCCATGATCGACGAGCCGTCGAAGACCTCTGGGTAGTGCAGTCGTACACTCATATTACACTCCTACCCAAGTTTTGAAGATTTTGAAGTTGTTGCTCGAGATCTGAAGCCCTCATCTCCAGCCATCAGGCCTTATTAGCTTCTACGAAGATGGATACTTTGCATGTATATCTTTTTGATTTCAAGATGTAGATCCGCTGTGTATTGTTTGCGGCTACACTTTATATAGTTATATGACATGGATCTACAATGTATTTGATTTGTATCCATGCATTCTATTTTATCCCGAGAATGGGTATGCCTGCCTCAATGAGACATTTGTTATTTTGCAGAGGACACCTCTCAGTTCATGATCCTTGGGCTCAATCCTTCGGTACATCAATAAAGATTGGTAATGTATTTCAGCCATAAAATACTCTTCTGACCTCACACATTAGGGGGCATCTGTTATAACCCTAAATTGCACCACACATGTTTACCTGGCATCAAGCCAACTCATATCCCTTCTTTTCCAAAAACTACTGAACAACTCTTCTAAAAACTCCATTTTTAAAAGTCCATGCTAGCTGGCCCACTACAGCCCGCGTGGATCTACAGTGTTCACACTAGCAGGCCCACTACAACCTACGTGGAACTTCAGAATCATGAAAAAAGGAAAGTTTCCGATGGGACAAAAAGCTATGGGTGAGTTAACTGAAACTCCCGGCCATGAATGGCCGAGGGTTCGTCCAAATACCTACCTCCTTCTAGCCTATAAAATAAGGGGTAGGGGTACCATTTGGAGAAGGAAACAATATAGCAAAGAAACTCTACCCATTTACGTATTCCATTGTCCCAACCCTTTATCCTTTCCTCATGCCAAAGGAGATTTAAAGAAAAGCAGTTGAAGGACAAAAGAAGAGGAGCCCAGGATTAGGTTCAAGGAGCGGTGGTTGGTCTCAACTTTTGTAAGTTGACTCACTTTAAGTAATAAAGAGAATGCTTTTCCCATCCCAATTCTTGAAATTTCTATGATTTGATTAGTTTATGTTTGATTTCTAACCCGTGAGTATAGAAGTAGCATGCATGCATAGTTGTTGTTTGTCTTGAGTGCAGGTCATCTTTGGAAGGACAATTGCGAACAAGTAATCAAGCACAATGGAGGATCGACATCGAACGTCGGTAATAAGGTAGGTGGTCATTTCCATGCATTTACTGAGAAAAGGGGATTTAAATCTAGGGACGTAGGTAGAAAGTAGTTTCTATTTGGTCAAATCTGCATGCAAAGTCTGAACTCTATTTGCTAGTCCGTAGGGTGTTTTTCCCAACAACATATATTTAGTGTAATTGGAATCAATCAATCATTCATCATCTGTACTAGGGAAGTGGACTCTGCATCCATACCTGTACATGGGAGATATTTATATCTAGTGACTGGAAGAAGCGGGTGGTCACGACGATGGTTGAAGAAGCAGGTTTTCAATCCCTTGGTTGAAGAACCGGGTTGTTAGTCCCGTGGTCGAATAAATGGGTTGTCAGTCCTATGAGCATTCTCTCCACGTGAGAGAACTATTGGGAATTAATTCCCAAGGTGCCAAGAAATAGCTACAGGGCTCTGAGACTCCCTCTCTGGCATGTTTTTGAATCCCTAGAAGGGAAGTGGGGCAACTGAAGGACTATTGAGTAGAGAAAGGGAAGACTTCCTGGGATGGGACAGGCATGTGGGGGATGAGGGACTATAGGCTAGCTGCTAGAGTTGGCATCTGATTTTGAGAATTGTTGTTGTTTGATAGACCTTAGAATGGATTTGTAATTCCTTCTCCCTATTATATTTTATCCCTAGCTCAGGGGTGATCCACTGCTGAGATTATGAGCAGTGCGATCTATGGCTAGGAGGAATGTGGAATGTCTACATGCAATTGGTATTTAATTCACAAAAGATAAGTTTCTCTATGTGTTTGTGTAAATGAAATGTTATGATTTATGATGTTCTTTTATGAATTTTTTTCTATTTATATGTGTGAATTATTGGTGTTGTATATTTTTATTATTTTGCTTAACTATGTTCATATGCAGAACATATCAGTAAATTTAGTGGTATCAAAATTCAAAATTTTGATGTGGCATTTCCCAACATGGAGATGGGGATGTTACAAAGTGGTATCAGAGCCTAGTTTCCAACATTGATTATGCATTGAACCAATCAATAGAGAACATAAATGAAATTTGTAGAGTAATCATGCAAATTGGTTAATAGGATGTCAAAATGAGTACGTCTGCAAATTGTTCGACAAAATTATTATAGTGAAATTGGAATAAATTTTAGGGGTATTTGGAAGAATCAAAACTAGTAATTAAAATCCCCAAGTTTTAATTGCAGATTGAAGAGATTTAGGGTCGGAGATAGTTTAATTTTGAATTATAGTACCAAGAATGGTGGAAATTGTAAAAATTAACCCAATTCGTGAATATATTTGAATAAGATTCATACCCAGGAATGTCAGCCAATAGTGCACACAAGAAATTTGTTGTTGCAAAGGTTTAGGTGACATTTGTTTGGATGAAATTTGTTGAAATTATCCATTTGCAAAAGCATCCATGGCGAATTTGGATGAAATTGGGGAAAAGGCCCCAAATTCCTCCAGCTAAATAATGATAAGTTCGAAGTGAAAGAGTCAAATTTGAAAAACATAGGACAAATTTATATGTATGGGGATTGAATAGGTTCTATTGAGATAAATTATAGATTTCTAATGCCAGTTGAAGAGGAAGAATTTGAAATTATGTATTTTGAGCATTTTGAAATTTTTTGAAAATAAGTGAAATTGGAAAAATTGAAAAAAAAATTGTACTTCCATGATGATAGGTACATGGTCGCAGTGAAAAGTGTAAGGTTCCATGAGAACTTGTTCCATGAAGGTAGTGTTATCCTACCTGGCGGAACCCCAAGCATAGGACACACGTCAACCCTGCATTGATTTCAGAGGGGTTGAGTGGGGTTAGACTAACCCAAGGTAGAGGGGCATAAATGAATGGTTATTCAAAACATCTCCTCAGACCTAATATTGGTTAGGTATTTCGACCCCTCGCCATGGTGTTAACATGCAATGGCTCATGGGGGGCGAAATGTAATGTGTATCATCAATCCTTGATGGCACCCTTCAAACAACGACCATTGGATTCCACCAACGTGCATCTTCGCACGCTGAGGTGTATGAGTGTGGGATGGGGAATTCCCATCTCCACAACCAAATATGTAGGTGTCACGTAGGCATCTAAGAGTTGATGGGACCTGAATTATAAAATTAAGTGCACGCTAGTGAAGGGGGAAAGAGAAGGAATAAGAGGTAAGAGGTCGATGAGGCAGGGTCAAGTATGCAAGGGAGATAGCATGGCATCCTTTGAGGGGTTCCTGGTGGATTCAAGTTCCATGTTAGCATCCCCATCAACATAAGGTAGGTAAAATTAGTAGAAATTAATATAAATTTCTGGAAAATTTCATTGTTTTTCGGGTCATCTTTTTCCAAGGCATTTTTTAGGCCCTAAACAATGTTTTTAACTACTCAAAAACCATGATAATGGATTTTACAAAGTTACACTATGTCTTTGTATCTCAAATGAAATATCTTGGAGATATCTTTCTAGTAGTGTAAACCATTCGTCAAACAAATCTTTTATGGGGAAGATACACATCAAATAGTGAAGGGTAAATTTTAAGACCCGGTTAACTTTCGAGGGCCATAACTCCTTCTCATGAATCATATGTTAGAAATTAGAGTTAGGTTGATTGAAAATTGGTTTGTATTGTTGGTGTCCATTGATGTCAACCCTTGAAGAGTGATATTGTAGATTGATGTCAACCTTTAGTGATTCATGTCAACCCTTGGAGAATTTCGGTAGTGAATTCTAGTAGCACAAATGCATGGGTAAGGGACCTACATTTGTTTTAGGTATAAATGAATGAATATGAATGAATCTATAGGTAATACTATTCTATATGGATAGTATATGTCATGTCATTTATGATGATATGTGAAACATCACATAACTCCACACGATTAGAGAGTTATGGCCATATGAAGTTGGAGAACCATCATGAGTTATCTAGAATCCCCTTGAAGGTCAAAGAAGTCAATTATTCTAGAAGCTCCTAGAAGAAGTGTACTCGTCAAATTGATGTTAACTAGGAGTTAATCATGGGTATATTTGTTGCATTAAGAAAATAATTAAAAATAAATCAGTTGCAACAAGAAGTTGTGAGTAAAGAGAAATTATTTAAATAATAAAGTAGTCCAAGTGGTTGAAAAGAGAAATTATTTAAATAATAAAGTGGTTGCAACAAGAAGTGGTAAGTTTACTATTTATGGATAAGTCAAAGTGGTTTAAAAATAAATTAATTAAATAATAAAGTTAGTTGCAATTAGGAGTGGAGAACTTACTATTTGTGGAAAGTGGTTAAGTTAAGAGAAAAAGTGGTTAAGTTAAGTGGACAAAGTGGTTAAGTGGAAAAAGTGGCAAAGTGGAAAAAGTGGTTAAGTTGAAAAAGTGGCTAAGTGGACAAAGTGGTTAAGTGGACAAAAGTTGATACTTTTAGAGGAAGCTACGTGGAGAGTATAAATAATAGAGCAAGGGTCTCTCATTAGTACCTATTAAATATCATTGAATATATATTTTGTGAAAGGTTATTTTGCTAGGTATTATTGATAGATCAAATTTATGGTATAAAAATCATCGCATAAAGAGTGCATCACAAAACTTGCAGTAGAAAAATCATGGAAAAAAAATTGCAGCAGAAAAATTGCGGTAGAAAAATCACGGCAGAAAAACTAGAACAGAAAATTCATGGGAGAAAAATCACGTCAACATAATCGCGGCAGTAGAACCAAGGTAGCATCATGGTTTGGGTCTATTTATGAGAGATATGGCACATCTTGTTTGAGGTATGTTTTGTGAGCTAGGGTTTAGCTCTTGAGATGGTATTGGATGTTTAGTATTGCTGCATATATCATATTTGTTGAGGGACACAATTGGTATTTTGTGCTTGGTATTTTGCATATGGATATTGGTCTTTTGGTTGTCATGTGTTGCTGAATTTGTTGGTTTATATTGAGGCTACATAACACTGTGGTTGTGGCACATTGTTTGATGTAAGGGTTTATGGTATTTGGTTTATGAATAGAGTGGTGAATTGTTAGATAACTTTTGATGGTTATATTGGTGTATGTATTTGGTATATGGTTGAAGTACATGTTGGGTACATGGTTGAGACAAGTAGTTGATGAGTTGGCACATACATGAGGTGTATAGTTGATGATGTTGGCACATCTTGATGAGTCATAGTTGATGTGTATTTGATTCATGATTGATACATACTTGGTACATGGTTGGATTCACTTGTTAGTAGTATTGTTGACACATCATTTATGGATGATGTAGCATACTTGCGTAGTTATATTATTAGAAGAACATATTGATCTTAGTGATGATTATGAGTTGTTTTGATTGGTTGATGCACATATTGGTTATATTGTGAATATGGTTGATAGTTGTCTCGGTGATTGATCTTGGTGAGTACATCTGATTTGGTTGATAAGATTGATGAGACAGGTTGTTGTGTTAGGCTTCTTGGACAAGTTGTTGTGACAGGTTATGTGTACAGGTTTGGGGCATGCTTGATGCATTTGTTGACGGTACAGGTTGAGGTACAGGTTGATGCATGGTACATGTTGGTTCACGTTATTGGTATAAGTTGTTTGGTGCAGGTTGATTGGTACAGGTTCACAGTGATAGGCTGAAAGCTGTGGAAATGGTTTATTTAGTGGCAATGACAGGTTGTCTACATTTGGAATTTATATTTCAGGATGGTTGGATAGGGAAAGGATGGATAGTTGTATCCACCTTCTGTTTGTAGCGGGAGAACATAGGGGGTTGTAGCCTCCTTCTAGTATCATCCATAAAATTGGGGAGTTGGAGTTTCCCTCAGGTTGTAGCCTGAAAATATAGGGGGTAGGATCCTCCTTCCAGGGGGTAGGAAGTTATTTCTTCCTTGAATGTAATTCTTGAAATATAAGAAAAGAATTCCATGGTTTTCTACCACATTGGGTTTCCATGTAAATATTAGTGTAATTTGTATTATGTGGATGTGTTTGTTATTTTCTATTATGCACTGATGGATGGTAATGTTTATGATACAGTAATATATTTATGATAAACAAATGAACATGGTTGAATAAGTTAAAGGAGTATACATTATGGTTTAAAGGATTAACAAATGGTATAATTTCTCATTATTGATTCACCTCCCCTCTTAGTAATCCATTAGTTGGTATCAGAGAAGGTTCCTTTAGGAAACATTTTAATCACTGGAAGGAGATCATGGATTTTTTTGATAATGGAGCACCACTATTTAATGGTCATTTTGGTTTAAAGTATGAGATATGGAGTAGAAGGATGAAAGTATTTTTGAAGGAACAAGGGTACAATATTTGCCAATCAATTGTTACAAGATATGATAGTTCAAAAAGGGAAAAGATGACAAAAAAGAAGGAACTGAAATGATATAAAAAAATTGCAATAAATTTCATTTTGGAAGGACTATATAATTCAGTAGAGGACAAAGTGGGTAAATTTTCATCAACTAAAGAACTTTGGGATAAGTTACATAATATATATTCTTCACCCATCGTAGGGCCAGAGAATGTCAAATAAGATGCAAGTCAGATCAAGAATAAATGTGTTCATCATCTCAAACACATTTAGAAGATGAAGAGTACATAATCAACAAAAGTATGTTGTTTTTCTTTAATTTTGAAAAATGTGGACATCTTGAAATGGAATTCCATGAAGGAAATGAGATAGAAAAACTAATTGAAATAGAATATAATTATGAATAAGAACTTATCAGTGCTTTACATGAAATAAGAAAAGAAGTATAAGAAGCTAAGTCACTCAAGAAAGAATTCATGAAACAAAAGGAAAGTGTTCACATTTTTTAAGAAGCCCAACAGGTCATCGAGAAATTGAGAACTCTGCTAGAAGAAGCCAGAAAGATCGAAGAAAATCTTGAATATCAAAAGAATTATTTGGAATCCAACATAGAAACATAGAAGGAAGAAGCAGAAATGAGAGAGAATATATTGATAGATCATATTAAGGAAAGACCTAATGATCTAAACCATCTTTATGCAGAGTTTGTTCAAGAAGAGAAAGGACTTGAATAAGAAATAATCACATTAAAAATCCATATTGAAGAAGTGAAGAGAATAGAAGAAGTCATGAAGTATCAGATAATAAATCAAGAACAAGAGGTTGATAATATTGAAGAAGAAGTTGTCAGATTGAGAAGTAAAATCATCAATCTCAGCAAGAACATTGAAGAGACAAAACCATATGCATCAGTTGTAGAGAATGAAGAGAAGCACTCTAGGTTGCTAGAAAAGAAGAATGAAGAAAAGAGAAAGAGTTATGAAGAGGTACTCAATGGAAGGAATCATGGTCAACCAAAATCTAAAAAAACTAATAAAGATACATCTTCAAGAAGACCATCCATGTTCAAGCCACAAAGAAGATTCAATCATGATCATGATCAATCAAGGTAGGAATTCAGAAGGACTACACCACAAAGAAGATCATTCACTCCCAGGAATTTAGATTTTTCTTATGGTCATTGGTTTTATTGATCCAGGTGGATGTTGGTGGAAAACCATCTATTCCAACTTGGGAGCTTTTCAATTTGGTATTTGTTTTCCTATTTTTCGGGTCTCGAACTTTCGGGCCCATTTTGAGGCCCTAAATAACATTTTTAGTGCTCTCCATAGTTATACTAGATGTATTAGACCGATTCCGATGAAACATGTGTAGTCCTTGGATAGACCTTTCCAACGGGCTATAGTGAATCTAAAAAAAAGTTTCTATGCAAACGTTACACCCTAGGGAAGTTGATACACCAAACTACCAAAAACAAGGTACACAAAATTGTTGGCTTTTCATCTTCTGGGGTTAGGGTTTTGGATGTACTGTATGTTAAAAAGGCCTTTAAAGTATCATTGTAAATCTTCCTCTTGCAAATGGAAGTATCCATCACATTTATACTCAGAGATAAACTTCCACCATTCTAGCGAGTCTTTCACTCTGTATTTTTACAGTCTTTGTACATTTTTTCTCATTAATAAATTGTGTATTACTGTATCTCTATGTTTATGGTTGCATCTCCGATATATATTTTTTATATTATTAGTTATCCTAGATATCTCTATTTATTTATTTATTTTATCTCTGCTCTCATTTTTTGCCGAAAATCATCCAGATCAGTTGTATCAAAGAAGGTTGCTTCTGATCGTTTTTCAGTGCATGTCCCCGAGGAGGTTTGAGTATAGCAAGTTGGGTCTTGAGCTTGTCTCTCTTGAGTACAATCGCTTTCACATGCCTAAGAATCCCTCCATGGTGAAAGAAAATAAAAATGACAGAGAAGAAGATTCTATCAATCTATTACTTCAACAAGCTCTCACGTGACAGAAGGATGAAATGATGGAGAATTTTTCCCACATCCTTAAATGATTTCCAATAGCAACAAACACATCTTCATCAAAAAACCACTTTGGAAGCACCTCTCCTTTCAAGGTACAAGTTAATTTTAATATTCCCATATTTGAGGGTCAAAAAGATGTGGATTCCCTAGACAAATGGTTATATATGATAGAATATTATTTCTCTATTCACCATTTTTACGATAGGGAAAAGATAACATTTGCACTCCTTAAGGCTCTCCCCCATATAAAAATTTTGTGCGAAACTTACTAGGAGAAAATATCCACAAAGTATTTTGGAATATATGGGGTCAAGCCCACTTAGGATTTTTTGGTGGATGCAGTGAAGGAAAAATATTTCCATGTTGGCAACTATGAAGACCAGTACATGAGATGGACCACAATGCAACAAGAGAGGGGAAAAACAATGTCAAAGTTCACAAATAATTTCCATACCTTGCGCATCAAGCTAGGTAATAAAGACTTTGAGTGACATCTGGTTTTGAAATACCATGGGGCTCTACAAAGATACATCCAAATTGATTTTTTTTTTTGACATCTCATCACTAGGCACTGGTTATCGATATGATTTTAAAATCGAGCATAAATGCAAGCACCAGAATGGAAGTTTGGGTCTGCAAATCCGCAACAAAAAAAGTATGATAAAGAAGGCCTTAAAAAACAACCTCTTGAAAACCAGTCCAAGCCATAGGAAAAGACGGGTCACGGGAAGATGAAGAAGAGCACTGGAAAGTGGTGTGATTTCCACAAAATCCCCTGGCACAACACTGATGAATATTGCTAAAAAAAATCATTGGTGGTTGAGGTCAAAGAAAAGAAGTTGAACCTTGATTCATAATATGATTCAAAAAATATTGGTAAAAGATAGATCATAGACGTAGACCCCACTACTATTGTTGTGACCACAACAAGTCAACCAGAAGAACCAATAGATATTGAAGAGGGGGGGATCCTTTTTCATTCATAGATGTGGGTGAAGGGGACCCCACTGCATTTTATTGTTGATAGAAGAAGCCATAAGAAACTCATCTCATCATAGGTCATCAAACAGTTGGGATTGTCGACAACGCCACACCCACAACCATACAACATCGGGTGTCTTTGTTAGGGACAAGATCTTCGTGTCAACCAATAGTGTCAATTGTCATACAACATCTAGCGATTCAAGGATGAGGTATTATGTGATGTTTCTCTGATGGATGCTTGTGACGTTCCCTTGGGCCAACCATATATGTGGAAGAAGGATGTTATTTATGAGTATCGACCCCGTAGTGTCTTTGTTACTCTGGGGGGTCATATATATAGGATAGAAGAGGTAATTTCGACTAATGTCCCACCTAAACAGTGACACAAGGTAGTATCTCATACTACAAAGTTCATATTCTTCACAATCTGTACAAATGGTGAACAGAAGGACACTACAAACACAACAACCTCGGTCTAAGAACCTTCTATCTAACAAAAGTAGGTCAATAATATTTCATAAAATCACAAAGATTCCTTCTGCACATAGTCATATCATGTAGCCTAATTTTTTGAGTGGATTCAACCCCGCCAACAATAGGTTCATGACATCCTTCCACAAAGCAAGCAGTGCAATGTCTCCAGCAAGGCAAACAACTCGCCAAGATTCAGGTGCAACAATCACTTTCCACTCTCCCCTGCGAAATCAATGCAATGGATAACATCGCTTCCTAAGGAGGGAGGATTTATCTAGGTGGATATCAGTGGCACCCACCTATTCCAAGTGGCTCATTTTGGTAGTTTTTCAGTTTGGCAGTTGTTTTCCTAGTTTTCGTGTCCCAAACTTACAAGGTTGTTTTGAGTCCCTAAACACCATTTTTAGGGTTATCCACATTCATATTGTAAGATTTAGCTAGGGTCTGATGGAAAAATGTGTATTACTCATATATACCTTTCCAACAAACTATCGTGGGCCTAAAAAGGAGGTCGTATGCAAATGTTACGCCCCCGGGAAGTTGATACACTAAACTACCCAAAACGGGGTCGACAAAAATGGCTTTTCATCTTTTGGGGTTAGGGTTTTGGATTTACTTTATGTTAAAAAGGACTTTAGAGCCTCATTGTAAATCATCTTCTTGTGAATGTGAGTAGCCTTCACATCTCTTCTCAGAGATAAGATTCCACCATTCTAGCGAGTCTTTCACTCTGTATTTTTACAGTCTTTGTAAATTTTCCCTCATTAATCAAAATTGTGTATTATTATATCTTTGTGATTATGGTTTCATCTATGAACTATTTTGTAATGACCTCCTCGTTACAACAACAACTCTGATAACAGGTGCAATTTTTTTTTAATTTTTTTTTTGTTTAAGGTGTGTGCGCGCGTGTAGAAGTAACATACACTCTAGACTCTACGTCACCACTCGAAAACCAACAAGACGCAACCACGATGACCAAAACAAGAGGACATTAGGCTCACAACTGCAAGCATTAAACGACCATAGACCTAAGGAAGAATCCATCGTGATAGATTACTATTTATGCACAGGAAATCCGGGCGTTTAATCTTAGTTCTCTGCTCCGGGGAGAGAGAAGGTCAGATAGGCTCCTGGCCGATTGCTCAAGCAGAAACTAGTAATCTCCGTCAGGTGTGTCACAAGAGTGGAACCCTACCTTTAAAGAGCCCGAGACTCTTGATACGGCACTGGATTCTTCACACAGAAGATAATCACACACACAGTTGTATATACTAAGGCTTACAAGGAGGTGTCTAGATCCTGCCCGACACAAGCAACCCATGCAATGTTGGACAACCATGAACTACCAAATCAAGGACAACCACTACCACTACGGGAGATGCAAGTCAGAAGGACTCTGACACCGACCACCCACTAGAGAGACTCATTGACTTCGATTTCAGACCATTACTCCATTGACTTCTATTAAACAATGAGATACCCATCCTGCCTTAAATAATGTACAAATAGTTAACTGCAATCCCCATTTTTGGATTATAATAATTGAGTTCACTTAGATTCACGGACCCTACATTTTATGGGTCATCCCGCAAATTGAAATCTCCATAACTTCACCATAATACCACCATATCTTGCTTTCTAGATTACAATAACATTGCAATTTAAATGTTAATAACTTGACACTTTAATTGTTAGCATCTACAATGGAACCATAATATCATTACCATAAATGCTAGCATCATTACCTTTTATAATAGAAAGACTTACAAATTAACTAACTAATTTCATAACCACTACAACATCCTTTCCAAAAGTGACCACACCATGGTAGTGACCTTAACTATACTAATCAACTTACTAGTTTCAATACCCCTTGACGATATCTAATTAAATTCCAAGATATATAATTAATATTACTAACAGTTTTGTTTCAATTATAAACATTCATGTAAGGATATAAAGTAATCTCAAAGATGGACTAATATGAGAATATTAAGAACTTAAATAAACATTCATATAAGGATATAAAATAATCTCAAAGATGGAATAACAAGAGAATTTTGCGAACTTAAATTTTAATAAATCAAGTAAAATAAGGAATTTAAAGGATGAGCGAAATCATTAGTTAGCTTTAACAACTCTGAAAGTAGAATGGAAATCCACCCATAGAATAGGGAAAACCTGACTAATAGAATGAGAACAAAAATGTTGACATAAATCAATATCCCAATTTCAATTTCATACCGCGCACCATCATTCTGGCGTTAAATCATACAGCTTCAACTTTCTTTTCTTTTTTTTAAAAACATCAGTGAATTCATAATCAATATCACCATCTCTAATCATGTACAGCTCATCATCATTCGGGGTTCAATTAAATAGCGTTGAGTTTTCTTTTTCTTTTTACGTCAATGATTATATAATTTATCACAGACCTCTAATTACGCCCAACTCAGTCATTTTGGCAATAAAATAATAATAAAATTCACTGCAGAAAGTAACCTAATAATCATCATTCTGGGAGGGTGACAATATATTTCTCTATTTTGCTGGAGGGTCCTTTGTTTTTCCTCTTCGCTCATCGAAGGATAAGGTTTTGGAAATCACTTTAATTGAAGGTTCAACATACAGCAAGCACAGAAACACACTCAACGCTCACACAACAACCACTGTCAATGGCGTAACCAGAACCCGCAATTTTTAATAAAGTTTTTACCACAATCTCATGGGTGGAAGGGTTAAGAGCATAGGGTATAAGACCATCGCATTAAAGAATGAAAAAGGGGTAGAATCGAGGCAATGGGGGTGGAGACATAGGGGTCCGTAGTCGCTCAACGGATGTGAAGGGAGGGGAGAAAAGAGAAGCGACCACCCTGGCTACGTGGTGATACCCAGAACGCACGCGCCACACTTAAGCATGCCCACTCAAATGGAATAACAAATGCCCCAACGCATTGCCCAAAATGGAAAACGAGAAGACGGTAATATTACAGCGAATGACAACAAGTTTCACAACGAGATTACAACAACTGATAACACGAAATGCCCACAAAAGAAATGCCCCCATTGAGGGTGGAAAACGCCCACAGTCACCTATAATGCCCATATCAACAACACCAGTATAAATACAATGCCCACAGAAGGTAAATACACCAAAAGAGAGTAAAAACGCCCTGGCAGTACGAGAAATCACAGGGAAAATAAAAAACACCCCGGTAAATAAAAGAAACGCCCAGGGAAAGCAAAAATGCCCCCATCATATAAAGAAAATGCCCAAATCTGAAAACAAACGTCGGCGAATGAACTATGGAAATGTTCCCATTAACATCAGACGCACTCCCCCCATTCATTTAAAGAATACGCCCATGGCAGAAATAATAGAAAACCCTGGTAAAACAAGATATGACCACACTGGTACAAAGCCCACGGCAGTACAAACCCTGGTAATAAAAGCATGCCCAGAGTCACACGAAAATTTTCAGCACAATGATTGGGAGAATTTACACTGTCCCGCACTTTCAATTAAATTTCACAGTCAACAACAACATACATGCCAGAACAACGATAACCATGAAACTCAGTTTATATAGTGAGTTTTACAGTAACCACGGAAACTACAAGTTTTTACCATACCCATTGGAACTACAGTTTATACAACAACCATTGAAACTGCAGTTTATAAACTATGTTATACAATAACCCTTGAAACTACAAGTTTGTAACAAAAAACATTCCACCCTACAAAATAGAGGAGCGTACCTTGCCTTATCACCTTCTTGAGGACGTCTGTGCGCTCCGCATTGCTCCTGCTCTGTGCCGCTCCCGCTTGTTGACCGTAGAGACTACACCGGTACCTCCCAGCCAAACGCTAGGGGTACTCTGCTTCACCCTCAGCCCCCCGAGCCACAAAGGGGCCACACACAATCCAGACAGTAACCTAGCTTCCCAGCTCGCCTCCAAGGCTGAGCTACCACTCTATCACAGCTGAGAAAATCCCCAACTCCTCACAAGCAATCAGTCCAGTACCCCATTTCAACAGCATCCCAATCCTAACAGCTTCCCCCTCCAAAACCCTAAATCCTATTTATTTTAAGTTTTTCATGAAACCCTAAAACTTTCTCTCTTTTACAAGTGTCACTCATCCCTACCTTTCTCCATAAATTATTTTCTTTTTCTTAAAAGTTCATTCCCTAAATTTTTTTTTATTCCCTTCTTCTTTTTTTTTTTTTTTAAACCAAAAAGTAAAAGTGCTAATTAATATTTTC
>SNQJ01S0127342.1:0-20160 GCA_010110895.2 Picea sitchensis | reverse complement strand
ATGTCAACATCATATCATCAGATCAAAGAAATATCACAGTAAATAAATCAACCCAAATAGCACACTCCCTGACTCAATCCGGAGTCCAAGGGGGTTCCACTGATGCCTCTGCATCATCAAGGTCCGAAACCCTGCACACTCAATGAAACAAAGTCAGCAACACATGTGTCAATCAAAACTAGTAAAACATCATGTCGTCTATCAATCACATCATAATCAAGTATAAATGGTTTAACATCACAAAAGTCCAGATCACTTGCGAGAAAGTGTCCTCAAAAATAAGTTTTCTCAGTGCGCCAGAGAGGGATGTTATATATTTCCATTATATTATTGGCTATTAGAGATATCTCTATATATTTATTTATTATATCTCCACTCTCATTTCATGTCGAAAATAATATGAATCATTTATAGTACTAACTTTGGACATAAGGTTGCAGATTGCAGGAATTATAAAAGATTTTTTCAAGAAAGAAATTATTATGTGGCCGCACATAACATTGAATGTTACAGATTTCATAAATATGGACACATAGCTTGTGATTTTATAAGTGTCATTGATGATTCCATGAAAGAGAACACTAATATCATATATAAGAAAGTATGGATAAGAAAACAGGCAGAACAAGTGAACAAATACCAAGTCCCAGAGATCACAAGATTGGCAATAAAATGAGATGAAGACAAAACTACAAATAAAAAGGAATATGTCATATACATAAAGGTTTGGAAAATAAATGAAAGAAAATAAATATAGGTAAATAAGAAACAGGTTGAAGAGATTGTACTTTTAGGTATTGTAGTGAAAGATGAATCCACAGACATAAATAAAGAAGTCAGAGTTTAGAGAGACGATGAATCTATCGATGAAGATGATGATAACTCTGCATCAGAGGAGGAATTGTTATGAGTCATCCGGATAAGAGACTCCCATATTATATAGGGGGATTCTATGTGGTATCTGAGACATACTAGAGAACCATCCTTCAAGAAGATTCCAAAGTTTGAGTAGATAAATTCAGAGAAATCAGTTAGAAAAAGTACAATATGATAGATTGATCAATTGCAGTAGTGAAGACTTCATGATATTGCAGTGATATATGGGCAATCATTATGGAAATTTGTGTAGAATATTCTTGGACGATATGGATAGAGATGGATTCATAAGAACACTTAACAAGTTTGGACATATATATGACAATGGAAGAGAGCATGGATTCATAGATTGGTTCATAGAGTGGTTAAGAGAAAAAGGAATATTATCATAATGGATGATAATTACACATGAATATTTGAATCATTATTCTTGAATTCTTTTCATATATGTCAGTTGATTACACAAGGAAGCACCAATGGACAATAACTCCAAAATTAAGCAAGTACTGGAAGAATTATATTTTTCTACACAACATCTTGCAGAGAAGCCAAGAGAGATAAACAAAACCAAAATGATAGGTAGAAATATCATTCATAGAAGTTGTCAGACAATGGGGTAAGAAGAGAGGTATGATTCTAGGGAAAGAGATTCATCATATGCAAGATAACAAGTTAGATTCTTGGAGAGAGAGCAAAAAGGCATGTTTCTAGGGGATCAATTATCAAAAGGGAAGCATGAGCGATATGACTTTAGTGTTGCATAATATTGATACGCCTTTTCAAAGGGGGATATATTATTCATATGAATGGAGAGAGAGTAATCAAAGGCTTAGAAACACAGAGAAAGATCAAAGGAATTTAGACAGGGGTAGCATCCCTAAGAAAACCTTAGTCAGGGGGAATAGCCCCAAAGGGAGATACCCTTTTCCATTTATGTCAAAGTGGGAGAGATAGAAACATTGATGATGAGTATATGCATGAATTTTATCATGACTAAGTGTTTCCATCAATGTTGGTGTTCCCATCAATTCCAAAGGGGGAGATTGTCAGAGAGTTGACTTAGGTTGATGGACAGTTGGTATGTACCGTTCGTTTTCGTTGAAGTCAACCCTTGGAGAGTGATATTGTAGATTGATGTCAACCCTTGGAGAAATCTGGTAGAATAAAGGAATTGGTAAAGGACATGAGTCAGTTTGAGCTATAAAGGCATGGATATTCATGAATATGTAGGTAAGACTATTCTAGATGGATAGTATATGTCATGTCATTTATGATGATATGTGAAACGTCACATAACTCTTCACGCTTAGATATTTATGGCCATATGAAGTGGATAACCATAATGAGTTATCTAGAATACCTTAGAAGGTCAAAGAAGTCAATTATTCTATAATCTCCTAGAAGAAGTGTACTAGTCAAATTGATGGTAACTAGGAGTTAATCATGGGTATAGTTGTTACATTAAAAAAATAATTAAAAATAATAAGTTGGAACAATAAGTTGTGAGTAAAGATAAATTATTTAAATAATATAGTCAAAGTGGTTGCAAAGAGAAATTATTTAAATAATAAAGTGGTTGCAACAAGAAGTGGCGAGTTTACTATTTATGGATAAGTCAAAGTGGTTGAAAAAAAATTAATTAAATAAAAAAGTTGGTTGCCACTATGAGTGGAGAACTTAGTATTTGTGGAAAGTTGTTAAGTTAAGTGGACAAAGTGGTTAAATGGAAAAAGTGGCCAAGTGAATAAAGTGGTTAAGTGGACAAAGTGGCTAAGTGGACAAAGTGGTTAAGTGGACAAAAGTTAATACTTCTAGAGGAATCTACTTGGAGACTATAAATAAGAGAGCAAGGGTCTCTCATTAGTGTCGGTTGAATATCATTGAATATCTATTTTGTGAAAAGTTATTTTGGAAAGTATTATTGATAGGTCAAATTTGCAGCAGAAAAATTGCGGCAGAAAAATCATGTCAAAAAAAGTGCGGCAAACAAATCACGGTAGAAAAATCGTGGTAGAAAAAGTGCGGTAGAAAAAGTGTGGAAGAAAAATTGCAGCAGAAAAATTATTGTAGCAGAATCATGGAAACATAATCGAGGTAGAAGAACATTGACAACAACATGGTTGGGGTTTATTTATGAGAGATATGCCACATCTTGTTTGAGGTATGTCTTGTGAGCTAGGGTTTAGTTCTTGACATGGTATTGGATGTTCAGTATTGCTGCATATATCAGATTTGTTGAGGGATAGAGTTGGTATTTTGTTGTTGGTATTTTGCATATGGATATTGGTCTTTTCGTTGTCATGTGTTGTTGAAATTGTTGTTTATCTTGAGGCTACATAATAGTGAGGTTGTGGCACATGGTTTGATGTGAGGGTTTATGGTATTTGGTTTATGGATAGAGTGATGAATTTTTAGATAACTTTTGATAGTTATATTGGTGTATGTGTTTGGTATATGGTTGGGGTACATGTTGGATACATGGTTGAGACAAGTAGATGATGAGTTGGCACATACATGAGGTGTATAGTTGATGATGTTGGTACATCTTGATGAGTCATAGTTGATGCGTGGTTGATACATGATTGGTACATACTTGGTACATGGTTGGAGTCACTTGTTAGTAGTATTGTTGACACATTGTTTATGGATGATAGTGCCTACTTGTCTTGGTATATTATTAGAATCACATATTGATCTTGGTGATGATTATGAGTTGTTTTGATTGGTTGATGCACATCTTGGTGATATTGTGCATATGGTTGATATTTGTCTTGGTGATTGATCTTAGTGATTAGATCTGATCTAGTTGATATGATTGATAAGAAAGGTTCTTGTGATAGGTTGTTTGGACAGGTTGTTGTGACAATTTATTTGTACAGGTTTGGTGCATGGTTGATGCACTTGTTGATGGTATAAGTTTAGTTACAGGTTGATGCATGGTACATGCTAGTTCAGGTTATTGGTACAAGTTTTTTGGTGCAAGTTTACTAGTACAGGATGACATTGATAGGTTGACAATGGCAGTGGTTGATTCAGTGACAGTGACAGGTTGTCTACATTTGGCATTTATATTTCAGGATAGTTGGACGGGGCAAGGATAGGTGGTTGTAGCCACCTTTCGATTGTAGTTGAAGAACATAGGGGGTTGTAGCCTCCTTCTGGTTGTAACCAGAAAATTGGGGAGTTGGAGCTTCCCTCAGGTTGTAGCCTGAAAATATAGGGGGTCGGAGCCTCCTTCCAGTTAGAGATGGAGAATTGGAAGTTGGTGCTTCCTTGAATGTAATTCTTGACATATAAGAAAAACATTATGTGGTTTTCTCTCGCATTAGGTTTCCACGTAAATATTGGTGTACTGTGTATTATGTGGATCTGTTTGTTATTTTTTATTATGCACTAATGGATGTTAATGTTTATGATATAGGAATATATTGATGATAAACATATGAACATGATTGAATAAGTTAAACGAATATACATTGTGGTTTAAATGTTTAATAAATTGTATAATTGCTCATTATTGATTCACCTCCCCCTCTTAGCAATACAACATCATATTGAGGTACAAGAAAAGTCTATGGGAATATATTGAGTCATAGAAATCAATCATGGAGAAAAATTAGAAATATGGGCACATAAAAATGCACAGGAGGAGGTAGAAGGTACTTATAAAATTCAGGACCAAAAGTATTGATTGGACTGAAACTTAAGACCGATGTCGTTAGCATCTTGGAGCTAAAATGATGATGAAACTTAGCCATATTGTCCAAAATATGATTATGAAGGAACCTAGTTGAGATCCTGTCAAAGTTTTAAAGGAACGGGTGCAAGGATGCATAAGCTCAGTTAAAAATTACACCTGGTTGAAGGATTTTTTGTGTAATATTCAAACATTGGCCATAACTTTCTTCTAAAAAATCAGAATTGAGAAAGAAAGTAGTCATAAGAGAGGTATTATACCAAGGATTCCATGTGATCACCCATAATTGTGATTTGAAAAAAAAAAAAATCAGGAAGTTACAAGAAGAGTTATGGTGGTATTAAAATGGGAAGAGTATGCATATGTCCCAGAATTGTACATAAACAAATTTAACTATTAAATGTGGTTGTATGAATTTCTCTCAGTTGTGATGATTATAATAGAACAGTGAAAATGCATGTAATTATTACATATAAGAGACATAATAATAGAGATATACCTTCAAGAGGAACATTTGGTTTATTTAAGAAGTTCTTAGATCAACTATTGGGCTCAATCAGAGACATGGGAAACTCCTAATGAAATTCTTGTTTGAGGAAGAATTGTAGATTCCAATGGGAATACTAGATGTGGAATGATTGCTTAAGGAATTTACCAACCAAAAATGTCAATACTCAGAGAGTAATAAAAAATAATTTCAATGGAACTATGATTGGAACAAAATTCCAGATGACAATTATGCATATCATATGTGGATATTAGGTGGGAAATCCATCTGCAATACCTAATAATGCATATATCATAGGTTCATATGGATATGAAAAGAATGAGAATATGGAGGTATGATTTTATAGAATATGAAAGAGTTTGGATCTAGTATAAGGAATGAGCATAGGAACTTGAAGACAAAATGTTATGTCAAGAATAACACACAAGCTAATCAGAGGCCAAGATCGAAGAATATTAAGGTATTATTCTAGGTGCATCCATGAAGGCTTGGGGATCCACTACAAAAACAAATCCACTCATGTTAATCAGAATGCTCAGTGGAATATGGGGGTAAGAGTAAACCTTTAATGGATGAAGAAATGAAGGTCCATTCACTTTGGAGGATACCAAGGTACAAAAAAGTAAGTACTTTATCGGTAGAACTGTTCAACAAGGAATAATAAGTCAAGGTGCTAGTGTTATGATAAAAATGGCATGGTGTATGCATGGAAACAAGGGAAGATCCTCCAAGGATTAGTCATATAGTTGTGGATTGTTGGAAGATTGGTTTTTATCATTGATGTAAACCCTAGTAATTGGTTTGACACAACACTCATGGATGGATGGTATACATCATGTTGTTTCTAGTGGTAGGTGGAACAACATGTAGATCCTCATGGTTGAGGAGAAATGAATTTTTGAAGATGAAAAGGTGAATTGAAGAAGGAAGTACAGGTCGGCCCTGAAGATAATTAAAGAAAATAATTACAAAATAAGAAAGTGTCAGTTCGACCCTAATGTTAAAAGGAAGTCACATAAAGGGTATAAATACATATCATTATACATTCATTTTACACACACAAGTCAAATTTCAGAGGAAATCTGAAGTAAAGAAGGCCGTATTTCAAGGGAGGATGAAGTCTTTTGTTGATGTGTTCTAAGGTATGTTATTTACAGGTAATCTTACCATTTTCTCTATAAAAAAAATTCTAGAATGATTCAAATAGTGAAATTGATATGGTATGGAGAATACATATTTAGGTACCTATGGTAGAAATTTCTTCTCTTCATTTGCTATAATTTTGGAGATACACTCTATGGAAGATAGGATTTTTTACTATTCCTCAAGCTACTCATAAACAAGTGTTCCAAGTAAAATAGTCATAACTTATTCATATATAATCCAAATGACATGATACCAATTGCATTGGACATATTATGTTCTTTAGTTTATTTTGTGTGAAATTCAGAATCTGATGTTAAATATTGAGTGCGGGGCATTTTGTACAAGTTCGCTCTCCTGAATAAACCAGAATTGAATAAGGTCTACGATTTTCTCCATGACTTATTTTTGGGGAGGATTCAAGGAGTGAAAAATGGAGGAGTTTCAGAGAATACATTGAGTTATATTATCTACAAGATCAGAGTATTCTAAAAAGTGAAGAATTGAAAATTTTTAAGAATTCATAGGAAGCATTATCAGGTTCTATGTGATGGTTCATTGATGGTGATGATTTAATGTAAAGTTTTATTATCTCTCATATATTATTCAGTGGAAGGAAGGGGAAAGGATGGAGAGGTCAACCATATCTTGATATTGGAGGATTTTATATTCCTTTTGGAGGTTTATCCCTCCCTTTATATTTGGAAGCTGGAGCTACATTTGGAAGTCATTACTTCCCTTGAACAATAACTATTCATTATTTCTCATATATTGTGCATGGTATATTGTGGTGTATTGGTGTAACTATTATGCTATTATTCATTTCTCATGGGATATAATTGAATGGTTTAAGTATAAGTTGAAAAATATTTTTAAATTTTACTTGATACTGATTCACCCCCCTCTTAGTATCAACAATTGGTATCAAAGTGGGTTACCTTCAGTACAGTTTAACCATTGGAAGGAATATCCTAAGCAAAAATGGAAGACAACATTCCAAATGGTATTCCACCATTTGATGGAAGAAATTTTGAATATTGGAGTAATATAATGGAAACTTAATTGAAAGCTCTTGGGGGATATGTTTGGTTCTCAGTTTCTTTAGGATACAACGCTTTGAAGAAACCAAATACTGCAGCTCGGGAGGAAGCAAAAAGGAACAACAAATTGACAATAGATACTATCCTGGATGGATTGACATATTCAGTGAAATACAAGGTGGGATCATGTGCATCAGGAAAAGATCTTTGGGACAAGCTACAAGACCTTTATGCAAGGGAAGAAGAATAAGTTGAAGAAATTACAACATCTCATATTTCAAAGTAGCAAATAGAGGTCAGTTCTTTTGCTTTAATTTTGAAGGAGTAGGACATGTTGAATTTGAATGTCCTCATCCAAGGATTGAAAGATATGATACTAAAGAATAAAATTCCAATGAAGAAGAAGAAAATCATGAAGCAAAAATGATTCAACAAGAAGATGAGAATCGTAAAAAATTGAAGCATGTTGAGATTGAAAATAACAAGCTCAAAGACATGCATAGAAAACTAATAAGTGAATTGGGTAGTTGTGAAAAGACCATTATAAGATTGAAGAAAAAATTAGAAGACTTTGAGAAACTAAGAGAATAAACCATTTCCTTGAAAACTCTACTCGAAGAAGCAAAACGAATAGGAGAAGTAAAGAATGTCCAAATGATGAAGAAAGAAGAAGTTTGTGAGAAACTTGAACAAGAAGTTGTCTCATTGAGGAAGAGCTTAAGAAAATCTCAAGTGTCAAAAGGTTTAAAACATCTTGGATCCATGGGTGAAACTTCATACAAATAATATGCAAATACCCTCAAGAAGGTTGAAGAAAGAGCTACACAGACAATTGATGAGAAGTGTATCAGGATACCACAAAGAAGGAATGATTACAAAATAGATGAATATCCAAGAAGACCTCCTACCTTCACGAATAAAAAAATATTCAATTGGTATGAAGGAAACTATATAAGAGTAGATCATGAACCTAGATGGACTACATCACAAATAAGGTCACTTACTCCCAGGTATCAAAATTTATTTCTTGGTGATTGTTATACTTGCAAAAATTTTGGACATAAGGAAATTAATTGCAGAATCGATGAAAGGAACAATGATGCAAGAAACATGAATGGTGTAAATAAACATAGTTACCAACTTAATGAAAACTGTGACCTCAAAACGAGAACTCTGGCCCAAAAAACCCATATTTTTCTTAAAAAAACCTGAAAATCAACCCTAAAATCAACCCTAAAATAAAAAAGTGGTGCTACCGGTAGCACCGTTTTTTCAAATGGGGTCAAAATTACAAAAAAAATTCAAACATGACCTTCAAAACTCATACAATAGCTCAGAAAAACATTCAAACTAACACCTAAATAAGAAAATGATGTTACAGATTTTTTTATTTTTTTCAAAACATTAAATTTATAGATATTTTGAAATCATACTTTTAGCAATCGGTACCATTAAAACCAAAACCTCAAAATCAACCATCAATTTGAAATGTACTACTACCTGTAGCACCCATTTTAAATTTGGGGTATTAAAATGACATTTTTTAAAAGTGGTAATCAAAATCATTGTTATTGTAAACAAAATCATCAAATCAACCTAATACCATGAAAACAATACATTTAAAAATATATAATCAAAACCCAAATTTGAAAAAAACATTAAAAAGATTGGATAAAAAACAAAAACAAAAAATAGGAAAACAAATTAAAATTTTCCCAAAGAAACAATAATTTTTAAAAATATATATATTTATTTTTTTGAGAAAACAAATGAGTAAAATATTTCATTAAAATTAAATATATATATATATATATATATATATATATATATATATATATATATATGTATATGTATATATATATATATATATATATATATATATATATATATATATGAAGGAAAAACAAAATACTAAAATCATTTAAAATTCAAAATCTAAAATAAAACTATATTAACAAAACCATTTAAAATTTGGTTAATTGCAAATTTAAAATGAAACCAATCCTATATAACTATATTATATGGTTATATAATATATAAATAGTGATTGGACCTAATGTGGTTAAGAACATGTGTTTCTCTTAAAAAGTCATAGATTCAAATCGAGGGGTGAGGTATGTATAGCTTCCCAATTTATATATTTTTGTTTTTTTCCACTTTAGTTTTAAGATTTTTTTTTATTTTCTAGTATATAAAAAAATTGTTTTTTTCTTTTTCTTATAAATTTCAATTATTTTTTTTTTTCTTATTTTTTAATTTTAATTTATCAAAAAATTCAATTATATTTTTTAAGCTAAATGTTTAAAATTAGTGTTATTTAACTATAATGATTTTCTATCTATTAATGTAAGGTAAAAAATGTGTTTAAAAATTATGGCTCACTATATTTAAAAAGTATGGAACCATAAATTAATTAGAGTAACAAAAAAATCATATTTTGAAAAATGTAAATGGTAAAAATATTTTGAAGTTGATTTTTTTATTATTAATAAAAAAAAAAAAAAAAAAAAAAAAGTAAAAATAAAAAAATAAAACAAATGAAAATAAATAAAAACAGAAGCATTTAAAAAAGTGGAAACATTATGTATAAGAGAAAATTTAAAATATCAAAGCCACTTAAAAATGGAGGAGTTATACCACGATAGCATATTTTTAAAATGGGATGATAGAAAACTGACTAAAAAACTTGATAACTCTATAGAGTTCTTGTTAAGTTTAAAACTATGTTAATAGAAGATACAAAAATAATCATGGATTTGTCAGCAAAAGTTATAATTCATTTTCCCCATTGATGGACAAAAGAAATATTGTATGCTAAAATGTAATTATGTTGGTCACAAAGCATGAAATTGAAAATATATGAATGAAGATGTCCTAATACCAGCCATGGATAAGGAAAGAGATTCAAACAATGAAGATTTTTAGAATAGCATTGACCACTGTAGATAAATTGGGCTCATAAATGATAAATTGGGCTCATGATGATAGGGAGAGGGAACATGAGGTGTTTCCATCAATGACAAATGGGAAGATTGTTGGAAGATTGGTTGTCATCATTGATATCAACCCTAGTCATTGGTTTGACCTAACTTACCCATGGATGGATAGTATATATCATGTTGTTTCCAGTTGTAGGTGACACATCATGTGGATCCCCTCATGGTTAGGAAATGAATTTTGAAGATGACAAAGTGAATTGAAGAGAAGAATGCAATTCATTACAGAGATAATTAAAAGAAAAGAATTACAAAATAAGAAAGTGTCCAAATTAGGCCCTAATGTTAAAATTAAGTGATGTAAAGGGTATAAATACATATCATTATACATTCATTTTACACATAGAAGTCGAATTTCATAGGAAAATAGAAGTAAAGAGAAGCCAGATTTCAAGGGAGGGATAGAAGTCTTTTGGTGATGTGTTCTAAGGTGTGTTGTTCTGAGGTCATTTTACCATTTTTCTATAATGATTTTTTAGAGCGATTCATATGGTGAGTGATGATGATATTGAGAATATATATCTAGGTACTTGTGGTAAAATTTCATCTCTTTATTGATATAAGTTTGGAGATAGACTCTATGGAAGATAGGGTTTGAGAGCTAGTTAAAACTAGTCATAGCTTGAGATGTTCGTGGAAACAATCAAAACTTATTCATAGAGAATCCAAATTAAGTGAGAAATTTCATGATCCAGTGGATATGGGTGGCCACCCACCTTCTCCAACTAATAAAAACTTATGTTTAAGCAATTTTGGTAATTTACTATTTTACTTGATTTTTAACTTAGGGACCATTTTAGGGCCCTAGGTATGTTTTGATATTTCAAAGTTGTAGTTCTCGGATAGATCGTTCTTGAGATATCATATACCTAAAAGCAGTCATTATGAAAAAGTTACGACTCTAGGAACTTGATGTACTAACTTACCCAGCAGGGGCCCACATGACTTTGGCTTCATCTCCTAGGGTTAGGTTTTGGATGTCTATGACTTTTGGCATTCTAAGTCTATTGTAAAAGGCCTCTAGAGCCTCATTGTAATCATCTTCTTGTGAATGCAGTAGCCATCACATCTCTTCTCATGAATAAGCTACCACCATTCTGAGTCTTTCACTCTGTATTTTTACGATTCTCGTACATTTCTTTCATTAATAGAAATGGGGTATTACTTGTATATGTGAATTTTGTTTTATTTCGCTATATATCTGTTATATTGTTGTCTCTGGCAATATCTCTAAATGTTATGTGTTATATCTCCACGCTCATTTTAGTGTCGAAAATAATACGGATCAGTGTGTATCGAGGCTTGTTGCTCTTGATACGTTTTAGTGCATGTCTCTGATGAGGTCCAAGTATAGAAGTTGGGTCTCGAGCTTGTCTCTCTTTAATAAAAAACGCTCTCGCACACCCAACAAACACTCAATGGAGAAAGAAAACAAAAACGATGGAGCAAAATATTATATTAACATGTTTCTTGATCAAGCTCTCACGTGACAGAGGGATAGAATGATGGAGATTTTTTCCCACATCCTTCAACGCCTGCCGATAGCATCGGTGCATCTTCATCAAGAAACCACTTTGGAGGCACCTCGCAGCTAAGGTACAGGGTTAATTTACAGTATTCAGGTATTTGAAGGTCAAATGAATGCGGATGCCCTAGATAAATGGTTAAATATGTTAGAGGCTATTTCTGCGATTTCATAATTTTTTAGGCAAAGGAAAGATCACTTATACAGCACTACTTAAGGATATCCCTCATGTCAAGCATTGGTGGGAAACTTAAGGAGCATGAGTTCCCGAGGAGGATTCTAGAATATATGGGGTTAGCAGGCCCACTTAGAATTTTGTGGATGCGGTAGGAACAATATTACCATGTTGAAACTATAAGGGAACAATACATGAGATGGACCACTGCTAGCGGCAGAGGGGCCAAAGCGGTTCAGTTTACTAATACCTTCCATACCTTTCTTACCAAGCTAGGTATCAAAGACTCGAGCGACATTTGGTTAGAAATGCAGGTAGGGCTCTACGAGATACATCAAAGCGGGAAATGGATTTTGGACATCCTCATCACTTTCGGTGTTGCCCTATCGATATGTTATTTAAATCGGCGAGAAATTTAAGCACCGGAACAAATGAGAGTTAGTGCGCAAATCCTAACAACCAAAGTATGAAAAGACAGCCCTAACAAAGCGGTCTCTTGAAAACCGGTCCAAGCCAGGAAAAGAAGGGTCATGGAAGACAAAGGGACACGGAAAATGGTGCAATTTCCACAAAATCCCTGGCTGTACAGAAGCCAGATGTCATCAAAATAGTCATTGGTGGCCCGATATCAAGACAAGGAGCCGAACCGATTCGGAATCTGATTAAAATCTTGCAGTAAAGGAAGCGGATCATCGGCCAGAGACCCAACTTGCTATTATGCGACAGCGATGTAATTCAACCCGGAAGAACCAACAAATCGAGGAAGGGAGCGCCTTTTTCATTCCAGATGTGGGTGAAGGGGAACCAACTGCATTTGTGTTGATAGCGAGTCGGAAGAACCTCGTCTCGGCAGAGGTCATCAAACAATTAGGTTTATCGACAACACCACACACTATCTCATCCCGGCCATCATTAGCCGTAAGGGCGAATCTTACGTCTCGGCCAGCGGTGTCGATTTTAATATGGAATCCAACCCTTCAGGATGAGGTATTATTATGTGATGTTGCCCGGATGTTTGTGATGTCCTGGGCGGTATATATGTGGAAACGCCATACTATCTATGAGTCGACAGCGTAGTGTCATTATTACTCTACGGGGGTCTGTCTCACAAGGACCACCGGAGGTAGTTCCAACTCTTGTTCCACCAAAAATGTCGCAAGGGAGTATCTCATACCACAAAATTCATCTTCTCCATTTTGTTCAAAGGGAGCGAAAGGACACTACAACCCTCTGACCACCATTAAGCACCTTCTATCCAGCGGAATCGGGTCAACAAGGTTTGCAACAAAGTGAAAGAAGATTCCTTCGCACATCATCCTCTCATGTATCTCGACTTGTTGAGCAGCCTCAACCACAATAGATTAGGTGATTGTTTCCCTAAACTAAGCGGTATGACGATCTCGACAAGACAAACTACTCACTAAGATGGAGATTCAGCAAATGCTTTTCCCTCTCGGGGAACCCGAAATGGAGACCATTGCTTCCCTAAGGAGGGAGGATTGATCAAGTGGATATCGGTGGCCTGCAACTATAGCCCGGCCCCAAAACATGTTTACGGCAATTTTGGTAATTTACGCTATTTTTAGCAGATTTAACTTTGGGACCATTTTGAGGCCCTAAAGTTTTTTTTTTTTTTTTTTTGGGAAAACGGGGAGAAACATGGTTTGTTGATCAATGTTTCTCACCCCAAATTTGTATTTCTTAGATAGATCTTTCCAACTGAGCTGTATCATCGCCTAAAAGCGGAAGTCGTATGCAAAGTTGACCAGGGAACTTGATGCACCAACTTACCCAAATGGGGCCCACATGCCTTTTGGTAGCATCTCCTAGGGTTAGGTTTTGGATGTCTATGACTTTTGGCATTCTAGTCTATTGTAAAAAGGCCTCTAGAGCCTCATTGTAATCATCTTCTTATGAATGCGGGTAGCCATCACATCTCTGAGGAGATAAAGCTGCCACCATTCTATATGAATGCGAGTAGCTGTCACATCTCTTCTCAGAGATAAGCTGCCACCATTCTAGCGAGTCTTTCACTCTGTATTTTTACAGTCTCTGTACATTTATTTCATTAATAGAAATCATGTATTACTGTATATCTGTGAGTTTTGTTTTATTTCCGCTATATCTCTGTTATATTGTTGTCTCTCTTGAAATATCTCTAAATATTTATGTGTTATATCTCCGCTCTCATTTCGTGCCGAAAATAATCCGGATCATTTCATTTCATAGAGTATGGTCTTTAGTTTCTTTTTTGTGAAATTTAGAATCTCATGTTCAATGTTGAGTGTGGGGCATTCTGTACAAGTTCTCTCTCCTGAATAAACTAGAATTTCATAAAGTCTAGCATTTTCTCAATGACTTGTTTTTGGGGAGGATTCAAGGAGTGAGAAATGGAGGAGTTTCAAAGAATACATTGAGTTATATTATCTACAGGATCATAGTATTCTAATAAGTGAAGAATTGCAAAATTTGAAGAAGCCTTAGGAAGCATTATCAGGTTCTATGTGATGGTTCGTTGATGGTGATGATTTAATGTAAAGTTTTATTATCTCTCATATATTCTTGGGTGGAAGGAAGGGGAAAGGATGGGGAGGTCAACCCTCTCTTGATATTGGAGGATTGTATCTTCCTTTTGGAGGTTTATCCCTCCCTTTATATTTGGAAGCTGGAGCTACCTTTGGAAGTCATTACTTCCCTTGAACAATAGCTATTGATTATTTCTCATATATTGTGCATGGTGTATTATGGTGTATTGGTGTAACTCTTATACTATTTTTCATTTCTCATTGGATATAATTTAATGGTTTAAGTGTAATTTGAAATTTTTTTTTAAATTGTACCTCATACTGATTCACCCCCCTCTCAGTATCAACAATGGAGTACCTCTATTGCTATCATTAGAGTAGTGCAGTGGAAGCATGGTGTCAATGTTAGAACTTTAGGAGTGAATTAAGGAAAAACATGTATGTTAAAAGTTCCATTAGATGCATAAATCCATACATTATGTACATATTGGATCCAAAATAATGTAATCGGGTTTCAAGAAGGGTTTTCCATAAAGGAAAGAAAGATTCTAAGGTGGAGTTAAACCCTTCAACATCTTAAGTTAATGGAAAAATAAATAATGAGGTGCATGTCAAGCTAATAATGTTGCATGGAAACACTCCATGAGGGATGACAACAATAGAAAAGGATTGTTGATTTAATCTGAAAGTGTTTAAGGTAATTCCCAAGTAGCATGGAGATATCCAGTCATGAGGAATGTAAATAGGAAAAAGAAGCTCCTAAAGGGAAATTAATAAGGGACCATGAAGAAGAAAATAATTTTTTTCTTGGATTAGAATGAAAAAGAGATTGTACCTAAAAATCACCACTTCTCAATTGGAAAATATCCATGGGAAAAATTCCAAGGGTCGGAAGTATCACTCAAATTTATGATGGAAATTAAAATCAGTGTTAATTAATTCCAATTAATTCTATGCATCTAGAGAAGAAGACATATATGGATCATTATGGCATGTTGGAAGTTGAATATGCATGTCAAGTTGAAACTGATTGGATCAGGAAAGTAGAAAATAATGGTTCAAGCAACTACAAGTGTTGAAGTGTTCATTAAGGGAAAGGATAAATAAATTTGGTCTAGAAATTGAGGAATTCTAAAATTTAATATCAACATAGTATCTATATGGAAATGCAAAATGTAACCAAGAGTGATTTGGATGAAAAAGTACTCAGGATGGAATTAAGCATGTACAATGATTTATGGAAGAGTACAAAGGGATACAAGATCTCAATAAGAGTTGAGATAGCCAAAAACAACAAGGAAAAGTGGTACAGGGAGAAAGAGGTTGTTGCAATTACTGTACCGACAATTATGTTATGGATTGTTGGACAACCATACATAGCATGAAAAAATGGGATGCAAATGAATTTATGAGCCATGCTAGCGATGTAGTATTAGTTCATATTGATATTCTATAATGAATATAGATTTGTTAATATTTATATAACATGATGATGACTAGAAGTAGTCTATTGTTATATATACTATTATGGATGTTGCTAATTATGGTTTTTGTGCCAGGAAATAAATAACTATTACATGGTTGAAATTGTTGTTGATATCGTTGCTACATATCGAAGACATCCATATGAAGGAAGCTCCTACTAATAATAATTAGCTAGGTAGAATTACATTTATTTAATGGAAGCTATGCAAGTATGAATTTTATGTATTTATATTGCATAATTGTTCAAGGGGAATTTAGGTAAGAATTTCCCTAGCTAGAGTTTATTATATAAAATTACATTATTGCATAATTTAAATTCATTAATGTAAAGAAAATACCACTAGGTGTGGTAAAGGTTGGAATCCTATAATAATTATAAAATATGCTTGGATTTTGAATGCATACATGTTGTTGAAACCAGGTCTTAAAGTTTTTATTTCTAAGACTAAAATTTTTATTTTCTGGGATACGACTTTTCATAAGGAAATCCTCACTATCGGTCCCAAAAGACTGGTACTGAAATCCAAAAATGGCTTTATTTTTTAATAATAAAAGGAAAAAAACTCAAGTGTTTTTAAAGACTCAACGCACGTTCTGTAAAGTAATTTTAATCATGATAAATTAAAAACCTAAAGGAGTTAATTAACAATCTTTTAACCTTTCGGGATTTGGGTTCACTCAGAACAATACGTTTTCAATACATTTCAAATCGCGAAATCCCGATCCCCGATTTTCCGAAAAAAATGGAAGTTAGTTATTGATCCTAATTAATTAAATTACTAATACCAAAGTTAAGGCCTAAAATAATCTCATCGCGATTTCGGGATTAGGGGTTTAGTGGTGACATATCTTGTGTAAGAAAGATCCCCGAAACCCCGAAACGCGAAGTCCCGACTCAATACCAAAGCTAAGGCCTAAACTAATCTCATCGCAATTTCGAGATTCGAGGTTTAGTGGTGACATACCTCATATAAGCAAGATCCCTGAAACCCCGAAACATGAAATATCAACTCAAAATCAATGTTTAAAATGAACTATCTTCGTTTTAAAAACATAATTAATGGTAATTAAACTTTTTAGATATTTTCATTTTCCTGGTTCCGTTGAACGGGATCTTTCGAATTTTGAATTTAGAATCGCCGAACTATGGCCATATTAATAACAGATAGCTGGTGATTTCTGTGATGCAAATGCGTATCTCAGAAATATTCTCTACATTAAAGGTATTAAATTCTTGGCAGCTGCGTCAATACTTTCACCATAAAATGAGTTAAAGGAAAATTAAAGGTCTGTGTTTTGAACTTTATTCTTGTTCTTTCTATCAAGATTAAGTCACATCCAGCCAAGCTTATACACCTCTCTTCTATGACAGGTTTTTGTTCCAGTACGAAAGTTATGGCACCAAAGAAGGGACCCAAGAAGAGTGAAGATACAACTGAGATTTTCATCACAGAGGGAGATGTCATATCCGACACCACACCAGATGCTATCGACACGATCAAATCCTAGAGACAAATCTATGAAATTCTGGACTACGAGATAAAAAATTCCCCTAATGATTCCGAGAATCACCTTCGGGACATAGCAAAATCAGAACTTCACAAGATTGCAGCATGCCCATGGCTCATGGCGTACAACGACATGATTAGTTGGGCTTTAGAGAAGATTTATATTCCAACGAGAAGCATTTTAAATGATCAAGCGGTCATTATCGGCTCATTCAGACCTGAACATGTCCAGAATCTTAGGCAAAAAGAGTCCCTATCATTTCCCCATAGAATGGGTGCCCTTTTTAGAGGAAGAATCAGTAGGATATAGTTTCAACTGGAGAAAGATTTTATCTGATAACATAGCCAAAGAGGTTTCATATTACAAAGCTGCAAGATCCCGAGGTCAACCAGTGGCCTTTTACATGCCAGCATACATCATGGACACAATTTTTTTTATGACTCCATTCCCCCTGATGAATTGGAGTTCGAACATAACCTGCCTCGAACCCATTCAAGAGTATCATTCTGAGCTATGGGAAGAAAACGCAAAAAAATTGTTTTACAAAATTTGTCATTTCATGGTAATACCAATGCATAAAATGTTTTTCGGTTGTGACCCTCCTTGCATTTCTGAAAAAGTTTCAAAAAACCTCAAGGCAATAGATGATTGGTTCATTAAGGAAAGCTTCTCCTACATCAGGGTTTATGGGTGCTCAATCCCCCCTCATGTGCTTCCAAAATTCCTCCTGGATAGACTGGTGTGTAGGGAAGTAACACACCAAATAGTGAAAGGAGGTATCAGAATAGAGCTAAAGGCGGCTCAAAAGAAGTCCTGGATAATCTTCCCTGTGCACATCGGGAAATTTTCATTACAAAACTTGGGCCATTCCAAGGTGCAAGTAGAAACACTCGAAGAAGTAAAATTGTTATATATTGAGTACAAAAGGCACAACCCTTATCAACTAGTGAACAAACGCTTGATACACTGCAATATGAAAGCATATGAACATGAGGATTCCCTTTGGGATGACATGTTCAAAGGGACTAAGACTTATAAAGAGGTGTTAGAACGAGTACATACACTGTTGTCTAACCTGCAAGCTAGCTTTCAGACCTTTCAGAAGCATAGATAGAGTGGTCTACCCAAAGTACTGCAAGAAGAAGAAATCACCCTTCCCCAGGAGCAATAAAATGTTCCCCCAAGATTCGAATAGGAAGCATAGAAGAATGGAAATCACAAAAAAATCCCACAAGATAGGTAAAGGCCCCCACAGAACAAAGAGGCCTTATAGACAAAAAAATCAGAGATAGAAGCAGAGAGGAGGTCTGGGAGACCTCGTGAGTCCAATAAGCTTACTCCCTCTTCATAACCTGGTGTTGATGTCAATATGCCTAAGGCGATAGGAGAGAAAGGATCTACAGAGCTAGGAAGTCCCATAACTTCCTTAACCCCCTTACAGTCTTCTTTTGAATTCACACATATAGGAGCCCTATTTGTTGATGACCTCACCTCTATATCCATAGACAAGATTCCTCCTTCTGATTATTTTTTTAGCAGAAAAAGGAAGGTCGTCCTGAAACAAGAGATGTACATGAAGGAGGGGAGTATGGTAAAAATGCATAAAGTCTTGATAGATGGACAGAATTTGGAGGAGGAGGATTTTGGTACAGAGATAGCAGGTTCCATGGGAGCCATGGCAACAACAAATTTTTTTACTATGGGAAACATGAGAACGAGGATAAATAAGAGTAATAACATAATAGCTCAATTACAAGATCAGTTAAAGAATGTTGAGAAGAACATCAAAGAAGAGATGAACAAAAGATTGGAGCAGACTAGGGCTGGTGAAAGGCTAGAAATTCAATTACTCAAATCAAGCTTGGACGAAATGAACTAGAAGATACAAGCAATTCAAGTGCAGGTTGCTCAACAAAAGGAGAATGCAGAACAGTTACAGGCTAGGTTAAATTTGATGGAAGGCCGGGTTATAGATTTAAAGGATTTCTAGACCCTCTCACTAGAAACACATACAAAGATAGAAGTCGAGAAGAAGGGACTAATCTCCAAAATAGGGATCGTCCAGAATTACCTTCAAGAGGTAAGTGAATCTCTTGATAATATTATTCTACTAGAAAAGGAAGCTAAAGAAGCAAGGAATAATTTCCAAAAAGCGGTTGCATGTTCAGGGAATAAAGTGGCGACAAAAAATATAAAGCTCTTTATCACAGAACAAATAAAAGGAGACATCATGCTGAAGGTATGGGAAACAAATATGTCTGAGAGCAAGAAGATAGTGAAATAAATAAAATATGATTGTGAAGGAATCCTTGATTCTTTATATAAACAAGCATTAGGGATTGAAAAAGATGACTGCTCTGAGTCACTAGGGCAGATAAACATTGAAAAGAAGCAGTTGGACTACAAAGAAGGTTTGAAGAAGATTCAGACTGAAATTTTACAATTGAAAGAAATCAATGTCAATGTAACACCCCATATTTTGACCTTAGGTAGTTAGAACATTGTTGTTAACTAATCTTAATAATTCAAAGTTTAGCATTTGTTTGGAGTCAATTAGACTTTGTTAGACATTGAGATGTGTACCTCTAGACCTATTTGTATGTTACATGATATATTCTCATGACAAAGACAGATATTTGATTATTTAAACATAAAAATTAAAATGGGTAAGTTCGGTACAT
>SNQJ01S0127341.1:43936-61756 GCA_010110895.2 Picea sitchensis | reverse complement strand
TCTCTAGAGACATAGTAGGGTTTTGATTTGTTTACATACTCAAACGAATATACACATTCATTGCCCAAGAATTCTATAGACAAAATATTTGCAATTATTTTCTAAATACAAAGATTACCATACAAACCTATGTATTTCCTTTCAACACACAAAATATATAATAAATACTTATCTACAAATTTGGGAGATACTGGAAACTGTTGAAGGGTGTGTTGCTCTCCACCCAACCATAGGCAAGGTTGAACTAATAACTCCTACAACTAGCCACCCCCGAGTTAGGATACGATTCCATGAGAGGATAACTAGTTTTTTCAAGTTTTCAATGGAGCATACATTACTTATACACTTTTGTTTCCCTTTTCCTCACACCAGAGAGTTCTCCTTCTCCCCTCTCTAGTTCTCAAGATTTACCTAATCGTGTGTATGTATGTTTCTGCTCCCCCCTTACTGTCCTTTGTCCCTTTCTTTACATGTATTCTTCCATAATAACTCGTGGGTCATGTCAAAATCTTCTCGATGGGTATTTCTACCCATCCTTCATTGCTTCTTGAAGTATACTACCCAACTACTAGCTTGACTGGTAATCAATTTTTTGGGATGAGGACAATTCATGGTCTGCATTTTCTTTTAAATTGGAAGGGTATTGCTTAGGAGGGTCATTTCAACTAGTAATAGCTTCCCTCTTACACCATTCCTTTCATGGCATTATAACCTATGAAGGTCATCCCTTCAACAATAGTTCAACATCTCCATGTTGCATTAATAACCAATATCCATACTACATAATTTGTCAAAAGTCCCTTGTCTTTCAATGATCACATAACAAGCATGTCTATAGTTTTGGTCATGATAATAATTATATTTAGAAACTGGGGGAAACATGGGTGTTTCAATCCCTTTCCCATTAAAGTAACATAGCCCTCATTGTTCTATATGATGCAAAAACTCTATATACAATAGTGAACAAAAAAGGGTGTGCTTGTTTCATGGAATCCTCCA
The DNA here is from genome assembly GCA_010110895.2 of Picea sitchensis. Taxonomy (NCBI): domain Eukaryota; kingdom Viridiplantae; phylum Streptophyta; class Pinopsida; order Pinales; family Pinaceae; genus Picea; species Picea sitchensis. The sequence continues at coordinate 60,757 of SNQJ01S0127341.1, read as the reverse complement.
GTTTCCATGTAGCTTCATCGGCACCAAAGTCTTTCCACTGCACCTTGACCTATGCAATGGTTCTTTTATTGAGAGGGATCTCTTTCCTATCTAGGATACACTAGGGTTCTGGAAGGAAATCTCCCTATGGTTCCACCTGGATCACAGACCAGTCAATTATGTGACCAGAATCATGTACATATCTCTTTAACAATGAAACACAGAAAACATTATGTGCTTTCACTATGGGAGGTAAAGCTAATCTATAAGCCACAAGTCCCACTCTGTCCAAAATTTCAAAAGGTCCAAAAAAATGAGGTTCCAACTTGGAACATGTTCCCATTCTCAAGGAACTTCTTTCTGGGTCTAATTCGGAGATACACATGATCCCCTACTTTGAACTATTTATGAGTCTTTTTGTTGTCTTTATAGCTCTTCTTCCTATTCTAGGCCACTTTTATATTTTTCTTTATTTTAGTTTCTTGTTGTTCCAACTACTTTACCCTGTCTGGCCCAAGTGTAATTATGTCCACTGGGTTGTCCCAACTTATTGGAATATTGCATTGTCTACCATAGAAAGCCTCAAAAGGACTCATTTTCAAGGATTCCCGATCGCCATTGTTGTAGGAAAATTCTACCGGTGGTAGGTATTCTTCCCATTTCTTGGGTTGATGCATCTCATGAATCCTTAATTATATGTCTTCCAATATTCGTCTTACCCTATCCATATTCCCATCATTTTGAGGGTGATAAGTTGTACTAAATAACAATTTAGTTCCAAAACCAACAAACATATACTTCCAAAAATTTGAAGTAAATTTTGTATCTTTGTCTGATATAATTTCCCTAGGCATCCCATGTATCCTAAATATTTCTTTCATGAAATTATTGGCAATATTTATTTTCTTTCAAGTGGACATTACAAAAATAAAGTGAGAGGCCTCACTTAACTTGTTCACAACTACCTTAATGGCATCATTGGATTATTTAGGTAATCCCGTGATAAAATCCATGAATATGGTTTCCCATTTCCACTCTGGAATAGGTAGGGGATGCAACAACCCTCCTAGGTGCTTGTGTTCCACTTTAACCTGATGGAATTCCAAACATTTAGCTAAATACTATGTTATGTCCATTTTCATTCATGTCCAGTAAAACAACTTCTTGGTGGTGGTTATCATTTTTGGGTAACCGGGATGACCAATATATGGTATTTTATTTAGTTCATCCAGGATTAACCTCTTAAAGTCTTCACAATTTAGGATATACAACTGACCTTTATAGGTTAACAAGCCATCATTCAATAGTTGGTAATCACCATACTTCAGTCCTATGGGTTCTTGTTCTAGATATGTATTTACAGTTTTGAAAAATTCATTTGTTTATTGTGCATTCTTAACTCTTTTCTTGATTTCTTATTCACAGGTGATTACGGTTGCCAAGTGAATCACTTGCATGCTTCTACCGAGGACATCAACCACTCTATTTTATTTTCCCTTGATGTGTTTGATTTCAAAATCAAATTCACTAAGGAGATCCATCCATCTAGCTTGTCTAGCATTTAGTTTGGGTTGGTCAAACAAATACATCAATCCACTATGGTCTATCATGAGAAAAAAAAAATTCCTAGGAGGTAATGTCTCCACATTTTTAAGGCATGCACTATGGCAGCTAATTCTAAGTCATGGGTCACATAATTCATTTCATGTTTATTCAATTTCCTGGATTCATAACAGATTACATGTCCTTCTTGCATGAGGACTCCTCTGAGTCTTTCTTTGTAGTCATCTATACACACAAGGAAATCATTGCTTGGGTCTGCAATCATTATCACAGGGGAATTCATCAATAAATGTTTCATCTGTCAAAAAATCTCATCACAATCAGTTGTCCAAACAAATTTGACTCCCTTTTTCTGAAGGGAGGTGATTGGACAACCAATCTTGGAAAACCCCTTTATGAACCTTCTTGATCTAAAAAGATCTTTTAAACAATAATGGTTGAGTTATTTTGCATGAGTTATTTTACCATTTAGGAAAAAAGATGAAAGATGAATATTTAAAGAGGAAACATAGTAGCCATTAAACAATATACATATCTAGAAATAAGCATGAAGAACAACAAACCATAAAACACCAAAGTGATAATGGAGTTCGACAATCTCGCCTACATCTCGGGGCCTTTGTCTCAGTGGGTGAGGCTTTCTTATTTCTATTCAAATATTTAAAAGGACATCATAACAATTCCAAAAGGATTACAAACTGATCTGGTCATGTTCTACCAGATTTGAAGAAACCAACAAAACTGACAGCACTGAAATCGGATGAACGGAGCTCCCAAAAATCGCCCACACTCCCCATTGGTTCATTCCCATCATATACTCAAAGTATTAAAAAAAATACTTTACAATGCTCAGAATTCCAAATAGATGGCTCCAATGGCTCCATAATGTTCAAAAACTCCTAGTTGGGCTCTTCTTACACCTGGATTGGCCAAAATTTGAAGAAAATACACTCCTGGGAGTTTTCCCCAATATCTTGCAGTCACCTGTTCTGCAAAACGCACCCACATGACACTGAACCTAGATATGTGTGTGTTAATGCTTTAAAAACCTATCACACACCTGTTTCATGCAACTTAGGTGATTTTTTCACACCGTTAAGGTGCTAACACCTTTTCCCTGGCGAAGGATTAGGTCATATGGCCCATGTGGCCTTGGTCTAGTGCCAGCACGTTTGCCCCCTTCCGGCCCCAGCTCCTGCTCATATGCGTCGCCATGTGTATCGACCTTACCTTATCCATGCACTCCATTCTATTAGCCCCCTAGTCATAGACCTTTGGTTACGCCCTTGGTCAATGGGCTAGCCCATCCAACCGGGGCTAACCCCTAACTTCCACGCTATCAATAGAGTCTGGGTATTATGGTATATTCCACAGGATCAGGGGCTAGAATCCATAGTAATCCATGCCAAACATATACACAAGGGTCATATGTCATGGACATATGCACATATTCCAACGAACCGGGGGCTATACCATACTTTCATGCCAAGGTTACATTGCAGGGTTCTATGGAGTGTTGCGTCGGGGGATTGGGGCTAGGCCCCAACCCTTTCTCCACCCGAACTTCATTTCATTTCAACTTAAATATAAGTTTGCAACTATAGTTGTTAAGTAAAATAATAGGCAGGATGGTATCCCGGCCTTGCTAAAGCACCACCTGGATCGGAGGTCACAAGTTCAACCCGGGTCGAATCCAAACAATTTTGCAACCATATTTCCAATGAATGGGTGCCACGTGGTAGCCCATGACTGGGCCATGTGGCACCTTACCACTTTCCCACAAACTGCCACATGTCAAAACCTAATTCAACCACCTATATGCTGATGTGTCTTCCCAATTAGCTTCCAACACACCTGCCACATCATACTGTAGTTGAGTCATCTGCCACTTGTCATACAGTTGTATAGACCTGCCACGTGTCACCCTTGTAGTGGTGACACGTGTCACAATATAATTGGTCCACCTTTCACCATTGACTGCCCAATCATTGCCAACACATCACTTCCATGTCATTGTACGGTCGTACAACCCTGTACAGTCAGCTGACACATCAACACTGTACAGACTGTATAATCAACATTTTTTTTGCCTATTTAACGAAACGAACAGATTGTGATATATTTCGCATACGACGTCCTTTTGAGCCCATTCAAGTTATGTTGGGTTCATATCGATGAGGCCTACACACACATCTATTTTGAATAGATTCCGAGCACTTTGATTTTTAGGCCTTCCTGGACCCCATCTTGTCTCTTGGATCCAATCTGGATCATGCCTCCCCACTAAAGACCTTTTGGTCCTCCAAAAGGTTACAAAATGTACCTTACTTATTACATACTCATGAGGATAAAACAAAACACTATGTTGTACAAAAATGATGTTTTAACAGGTCATCATTACAACATGTGTGATTACATTAATGGAAGCAAAATACAATGAAGATGTGACATCCACTTCTGGCAAAACCAAGTGACTGTTTTATTTCCTTCATGGTGTTCCTCTTGCTTCTCTGGTAATTCATCTTCCTTTGTGAGTACATGCACAATCCTTTTGTCCTTCTTTGGATGAAGCTTTGGATTAATCTTCCAACAATTAGCCTTTTGATGCCGACCCCTGTTGCAATAAGTGCAGTGGTTTTTTGGCATCCAGACTTGTTTTCCCTTCTCTTTATTTCATTTTGGAGTTAAGTATTTATGCCGTGTCTTCTTCCTAGTCGACATAAACTTCTTGTACAAAGATTTTTTTTCCAACACTTTGCCACACAATGCTTGGGTGAATGAAAAAAAGTACAAGGATACATATTCCACAAGTTTTGGATTACATGATTATGCTTTTTATAATCAAAAAGAGATTTGGAAAAACCATGACCATTATACCTGTCTTGATTATCTTCAATTTTCTTTGGATATGATTTGCATTCACTATCACCATCATGGAATGATACACCATCACCTTTCGTGAATCGTTCCTACAATGACTTAGGCTGGTCATTTGAAGCATCACTTGCTTCCAATGTTTTGGATTCCATCTTGGAGAATGCTCCAATATCCTCTTCGCCATATCMCAATCCTAAATAAYGAGGTCTTTCCACAAMCTCTATGGGATTAACAATACCTTGGCCCTTATTTCCAAGGCCCTTTCCTTCATAACCCATCTTGGTTAGCAATTTCAAACCTATACCTTTTGTATGTTTTTCAAATGCACCAAAACCATCTTGATGGGAAYAATGCGAAATCAATAAATGACTTCCACTGCATACCTCAGAGATGTTTTCTGAATTCGGTGTAGAAGGCAATTCCTTCAAATCTTCTTCTCTTTTKTTGTTCTTTGAAGTTTTCACTTAAACCGWTATCTTTCGTTCCAAGTAGTCTTCATACAACACTTTCACCATCTCTGCCATGGCTACAAGAGTCTTTCACATATCCTTCTCATCTTGAGAAATTCCCTCATAAGATGCCATTTTCTCAATTGAGATGATCTTTTCCCTAGTAAACATGCAAACTCAAAATCCAATCGTCAAATATCTCTGATACCACTTGATCCGAAAATATCTTTTAAACAACAATGGTTGAGTTATTTTTCATGAGTTATTTTACCATTTAGGGAAAAAAATGAAAGAGGAAGATTTAAAGAGGAAACATAGAAGCCATTAAACAATATACAAATCTGAAAATAAGCATGAATAACAACAAACCATAAAACACCAAAGTGATAACAGAGTTCGACAATCTCGCCTACATCGTTGGGCCTTTGTCTCAGTGGGTGAGACTTTCTTATTTATGTTCAAAGATTTAAAAGGGCATCATAATAGTTCCAAAAGGATTACAAACTGATACGGTCATGTTCTACCAGATCTCAAGAACCCAACAAAATGGACGGCAATGAAATTAGATGAACGGAGCTCCCAGAAATGGCATGCACTCCTCATTGGCTCATTCTCATCATATACTCAAAGTATTAAAAACAATACTTTGCAATTCTCATAATGCCAAATAGATGGCTCCAATGGCTCCAGAATGTCAAAAAACCCCTAGTTGGTCTCTACTTGCACTTGGATTGGCCAAAAATTGAAGAAAATACACTCCTAGGAGTTTTCCCCAATATCTTGCAGTCCTCTGTTCTGCAAAACGCACCCATAGCCCACTGAACCTAGCTATGTGTGTGTTCCCACTTAAAAAACCTAGCACACACCTGTTTCCCGCAACTCGGGTGATTTTTTCACACCGTTAAGGTGCTGGCACCTTTTCCCTGGCGGAGGACTAGGTCATATGTCCCATGTGGCCCTAGTCTAGTGCTAGCGCATTGGCCCCCTTCCGGGCCTGGCTCCTGGTCATATGCGTGGCCATGTGTCTGGGCCTTACCTTATCCACATGCTCCATTTTGTTAGCCCCATGGTCATAGGCCTTTGCTTACGCCCTTGGTCAGCAAGCTAGCTCAGCCGAACGGGGCTAACCCCTAACTTTTGTGCTAACAATAGAGTTCGGGTCTTATGGTATATCCCACAGGATCAAGGGCTAGACTCCATAGTAATTCGTGCCAAACATATTCACAAGGGTCATATGTTATGGATGTATGCGCATATGCCAATGGACCGGGGGCTATACCATACTTCCGCTCCAAGGTTGCATTGCAGGGTTCTATGGAGTGTTGCGTCGGGGGCAGGGGGCAGGACCCAGCCCTTTCTCCACCCGAAATTCATTGCATTTCAACTTAAATATAAGTTTGAAAATATAGTTGTTAAGTAACATAATAGGCAGGTTGGTAGCCTGACCTTTCCAAAGCGTCACCCGAACTGGAGGTCATGAGTTCGACCCCGATGGACTCCAAACAATTTTGAAACCATTGTCCAATGAATGGGTGCCATGTGGCAATTGATGACTAGGCCACATGGCACCTTACCACTTGCCCACAAACTACGACGTATCAAAACCTAATTCAACCACTTGTCTGTCGATGTGTCTTCCCAATCAGCATCCAACACACCTACCACGTCAACCTGTAGTCCAGTCATCTGCCACATGTCATATGACTGTATGGACTTGCCACGTCAATCATACGGACCTGCCACATGTCACCCTTGCAGTGGTGACACATGTCACAATATAACTGGTCCACCTGTCACCATCGAATTCCCAGTTAGCGCCAATGCATCATTGCCACGTCACTATATGCTCGTATGGTCCTGTATAGTCAGCTGACACGTCAGTATTGTACGGACTGTACAATCAACATTTTTTTTGTATTTTTGATGAAATGAATAGATCACGATATCTTTTGCATACAATGTCTGTTTGAGCATGTTCAAGTTGTGTTGGGTTCATATCAATGAGGCCTACACACACATCCATTTTGAAGAGATTCCAAGAACTTTTATTTTTAGGCCTTACTGGACCCCATCTTGGCTCCTAGATCCAATCTGGATCACTTCTATAGTACCCTTCTAGGGCCATAAAGGATCTGATGTTAGCTACATATTTTTTGTAGGCCAATCCATAATGGCTTTGATCTTTTTAGGATCAACCACCACCCCTTCCTTAGTAATGATATGGCCTAAGTAATGGACTTGTTTTTGGAAAAAGTCACACTTACTCAGATTTGCATAGAGCTTATTCTCTCTCATCAATTGAAGTGATAACTTGAAGTACTCTTCATGCTCTTCCCTGTTCTTAGAATATATTATGATATCATCAATGAAAACTAACACAAATCTATCCAAAACTTGTCGAGCACACTATTCATCAAGCATGTGAAGGTGGTTCGTGCATTGGTAAGCCCAAATGGAACCACCACAAATTCATAGTGACCATACCTTGTCCTAAAGGTTTTTTTTTGGATGTCTTCATCCTTGATCTGGACCTGATGGTATCTAGAACTCAAGTCAAACTTGGAGAAAATTGTAGCACCCCTTAACTAGTCAAATAAGTCACCAATTCTCGGAAAGGGATACTTATTCTTAATTTTCATTTTGTTGAGTTGTCTATAGTCTATGCACAACCTGAGTGTTCCATACTTCTTCTTCACAAATAATGTTGGTGATCCCCAAGGAGGCACACTAGGCTAAATATAGCCCTTCTCCAACATCTCCTTCAATTTTAATTTGAGCTTAGATAGCTCTGGGGTACTCGTCCTATAAGGTGTTCTAGACATTGGCACCACTCTAGGTACATGTTCTGTTGAGAAATCAATGTCTCTTCTTGGAGGTGCATCGAGTACCTCTTCAAGAAACACATATCTATATTCTCTCAATATAGGATGGTCCTCTAGGCTTGGTTTATGGTCCTCAACAGATTTCAGTACTTGTATTGCATACAAAGGACATCCCTTCCTGCAATACTTCTTCACTTGAAGGGTTGATATTTGTCTCACCAAGAAAATAATTTGAATTCCTCATAGGGTCCTTCTCTTCCCTTCCTCATATTCACACTCTGATGTTTTATTGTAAAAATCCAACTTGGATTTATGGGCAACCAACCAGTCCATGCCAATCAACATGTCATAATATCCTAAGGGAAGTATGTTCAAGGTTTCTTGAGTAGACAACCCATTCATAATGAATTGGCATGTTGGTATGACCTTTGTTACCTTCCTCTTTGTCCCAATGGCCAATTGTACCAGCCATGGTTTAGCATGTTTCACTTGCTATAATTTACATTTCTCAACAGTTTGAGGGGAAACATAACTCAAATTAGAACCAAGGTCAATCAAAATAGGAACAATATGGTTGGTAATCATACCTTCCATTTCCACCACTGAGGCTTGGTGGTATGCTTGTCTATTATCCAAGATTGCATCAATATTTGGTATGCTTCTGGAAACATCATTAATCATGGTAGCCTCTTGGATGTTGTATACTCTCCTACTGTATGGTTACCTATGATGGCATTCCCTCAATAGATGTTCTTCTCCACATCCTTAGCATTTCAATGGCTCTCTCTTTGTACTATCAGTCCTTCCTGGAGCTGATCCAAAAGTTTTATTTCCAGTCTAAGATGGGAACTTATGTTGATTCACACTTTTGTGGGAAATTTCATTTTAGAACTCTTCCCATAATTATTAAACTCTAAGGGTTTAACACCCCTCTTCCAGTCCTTGGGATAGTCTTCCTTATGGTTGAATTTTTCATAGTAGTACCTAGCCTTCCGAATGGTATATTCCAAAGTATTAGGTTCATCAAACTCAATTTTTTTCTGAAAGGATGGAGGCAGCCCACTAAGGAATCGTTTCATATTCACCTTTTATTCCTTTATATAGGGCACATACCTCAGCAGCTCCATAAAATTGTTGATATATTCATCTATGGTGATATGTCCTAGTGTGATTTCATAACACTCCTTAGCCTTTCCATCATGGTACCTTTCTTACAGGTACTTCTTCTTGAATTATTTCTCAAATTTACCCAAGACAACTCCTTCTCACAAATTCCCTTTACATTTATAAGGTCCTCCCAACAGATAGAGGCATTTCCATTCAAGTTAATTATAGTTGTTTGGGCCTTCAAGTTTTCAGAGTAGTCATGAACTCTGAAGTACTTATTTAGACCAAGTATCCAAACTTTTTCTTCTTCCTCATTTTGTATTTCCCCATCAAAATTGGGTGGCTTGGATTTCTTAAATTCTTCAGGGTCACCTCCCTTGGAGTGATTTATCCTCTTTATTCTCCTTTGATAATGTGAATTATTCTCACTGCTAGACAATTCCTTGTAGATTTCTTCTCCTTCACTAGAGGATTCTTCAAATGAGTCTTTGACTTTGGCATGCCTCTTGGCTCCATGTTGAGCCTTCTTAGGAGTGCTTCTTCTTGCATTTCTACTTTTTGGACCATGCCTTTGTATCTCAGGTGGACTATGTATTTTCTCAGGATGATGTTTTTTCACATTATTGGTTATTGTCCCATGTTGCAATTGTCTCTGTATATCCGACAGACTTTGCAACAAGACCACATTTATCTCAGTTTTCTTTTCTTGCTCTTGCATAAGCCTCTCATTATCGGCCTTAAAGCTTTGTATCTCTGTCGTGAGACTTCTCACAGTCTCAGCTATATTTGGAGGGTTTTCTACCACTCTCCTTTCATCAAAATCTTCTTATCTATTGTGGGAGCCTTCTCCCATCTCATTATATGTCACCATCCTTTTCACTTATATCCTTTCCTAGAAATCCACTGACTGGTTAAGTGTTGATAATCAACATTTTTTGTTAGTCACTTATCCATTAAATCATGGATAGCATATAAAATAAAATTCTATAAGATGAAATAAAATTTATTATTTAGCATATAAAAACATCATTCAGTTCAAGCTTAAAACATGTAAAAATGGCAGAAAGTCACAATCCTCTATTCAGTAGTAAAGTTTTAATAGAATTTTATGAATAGGGTAGGGTAGGGTTCCCTCCCCTTTAAAATTTCTCTAAGAAATTTTATCTGAATCTTTCATGAGCCCAAGAAGGTCAAGTGGTTTTTCCTACTCTAATACCACTCTATAACACACCCAACCCCCTAAGTACATTTTAAGGTATGGAGTATTAACATTTTTCTTCTTCTTAGACATATCAATGCCTCTTCTAGAGGGCACCAATTTCTCATGCTCGTCAAGATATTTCCAATGACTAAATATTCCCAAATCCGACATTGGAGTCAAAAGTTATGGCCTTACAATTTTTTTTCCCTCATTGGCTAAGTTCCACCTCACTGCCACGTGGCTTCCTAGCTCATGTGTCATCTAATGTGGCACTTTCCATATGGCTCACCGACCCATGGTTCTGAATCTACAAAAACTCTCATCATTATCATCAGGAATTTCAATCCCATGGGTTGTAAGGACCCCAACCAAAAGCTTTGACGACGATCCATTAATTGGACCCATCCTAGATTTGACAATCCTTGGGTTGAGCATCCAACAACCCTAATTTTTTTAATGATACTAATTGGAATAGAGGTTAACATCACAGTATTTGATGTTCCTTACGGTACATGGATGGAACCCATCATGACCCATGAGTGAGATTTAACCCTGCCCACTCACTAATCTATGGTTTTCGTTTCTCTATAGCCTTCATCATTTTCGATGCTTCTTTCGTCAACTTTCCATAAACACGTGGTTAGTATTTATCAACCTATAGATCCAAAGGTCGATATGTAAGGAAATATATCTTAGGGACTTTTTCTCAATTGGGTCCACTTTTTTCTTGACAACCAATCATGTAGCGACTTCTATCACCACTTGGACACATTGGCTGCCATGTTGGCACCTACACGTAATCGTGACATCATTTTTCTTCCTCTCCTCTTGGCAGAGCCTCTCAACAATCAATGATGGATATCACTCTCACCTAATGAAAAATCAACAACTCTCATCACATTGTTGATGCCTTTATCATCGTCAACATTCTTGGCCAACACACAACTTTTTCAACCCTTCAAACTCCGACGAATGGTTGAGTTATAACCGTGTCCAGATATAACTGTCCATCCCATGGTCTATGCTATAAAGGTGTTTGGATCCTCTCGGTACCACTCATGTCTCTTCAACCATTCCATTGGTGACATGCATCACCCTTAAGGACATGCTAGCTGCCCAGTTGTCTTCACACATGGCCCTACCAGTTCCTGCCACCTGGGGTGACACATGGCATACATAACTCAACCTGAGGTTATATCTTAATAACCCTAAGTCACCTTGACACATGGCACAATATTCGATGGACACGTAGCACCATCGCCACCTGACATGTCTCATTCTTCTTTCTACATATTCCCTCCTATAGGTGCCAAGTCATAATGACATGTGGCACAATACTTACTTGACACATGACATTATCCATGTCACCCTCTTAAGCCCTTTTGGTAGGATACCAATGGTCTAGATATCCTTTCAAAGTTCCTCCAATCATAAAAAATCAATGTTCCAGATCTCCTCTCATATTTCCTTCATCCATGAAAGATCAATGGTCTATATCTCCTCTCGGAGTTCCTTCGTTCACGACAAATCAATGGACTAGATATCCTCTTGGAGATCCTTTGTCAGAGTATATCTCTATAACTCACTCTAAATAGAACCCTATGATGAATGGTTGGGATCTCTTCACTGAAGATCTAATGACAAGGATTAAGAAACTTGTCCTCATGTACGAGACCGACGAGGATTGTACTTGGCCTATCCTACAAAGTGAAAATTAACACATGTACACCTTTGTACACATTGATTACCATTTTTCCTAACTCATCGCCCTGCCACCTGGTGTGACATGTGGCACTCATAAACCAATACAATGTCCTACCTAAAAACTTGATTCTTCTTGACACGTGGCACAATTCCCATGTTACACATGGAGCAATATCTTACCCCACATGGACCTATTGTCATTTGACCAGTGAACCTCCCATGTGGACTAACATGGCTATATATGTCACATCAATCAGGTGATGACACCTGCCAACTACGCATGAATTCAGTGACATCACCCAATGATCCACTGACATCAATCTCATAAGCCCTGGGTTGCGGATCAACATTCTAGATCTACCTTCAGGGTTCCTCTGTCGGAGTTCATCTTTGAATATTACTCTGAACAACCTCCTCTGATGATGGCTAAGATTTATTCATATCACCAAATCGATGGTCGAGATTAAATCTTGTCCCATCCTTTTCCTCTACACCGATCTACGGTCAATATCTCATCACCACACCAAATAAATAGCTATGATCCTTCTGTGGGTGAAAAAAGGTATTATCACTCACCAAGAAGATGTGGGGTCCTTGTGATGGATCAATGGATAAGATTTAATCTTTCCCTTGCTCTGATCAAGGGTCCAGATCTCACCTTAGAGCCTCCCTGTCAGAAATCACCTATGTGATTTACCTCGAATCAACCTCTTTGATGAGTAGCTTGGATCTATCTGTTTCTCCTTATTTATGATCGATATTTAATCTTTCCCCTACACTAATAAAGGGTCTAGATCTAACTTCCATGACAAATTGGCAGTCACAATCCTCCGAGAAAAAACAAGGGTCTTTCTTAGGCTTAATATTCCGATCCAGGATTTATCCAAATTTCACGAGTATTTTCTCCAGTCCTTTTCAAGACTTCTAAGTTTTTGAGAGATCTCTCCTAGGTCCAAGGAATTCCATTTCCTACCCAGGGTGCCTCTATTTCATCRTACCCCCAAAGTACTCACCCATTGTAGGGATCCCAATACTGCACTACATAGGTGCACGCACGCACACACACACACACACACACATATATAATATCACCATGGCATATACAGTCACACCGAGATGTGGKTTCATCTTTCCACTAGAGACATAGCATGGTTTTTAGTTATTTACATACTCAAATGAATATACACATTCATCGCCCAAGAATTCTACATACAAAATACTAGTAGCTATTTTCTAAATATAGAGATTACCATACAAACCATGATATATATATATCACCATAGCATATATAGTCACATCGCGATTTGGGTTCATATTTACACTAGAGACATAACATGGTTTTCAGTGATTTACATACTCAAACGAATATACACATTCTTCACCCAAGAATTCTATAGACAAAATACTTGCAACTATTACCATACAAACCATGCAAACCTATGTATTTCCTTTCAACACACAGAATATATAAGAGTTACTTATCTACAAATTTGGGAGATACTAGTACTGTCGAAGGGTGTGTCGCTCTCCACCCAAACATAGGAAAGGATGCACTAAGCACTACTACATCTGTCCACCCACGAGAGGATAACTGGTTTTTCAACAAGTTTTCTAGGGAGCATACATTACTTCTTCACTTATATTTCCCTTTTCCTCGCACCAGAGAGTTCTCCTTCTACCCGTTCCAGTGCTCAGGATTTCCCCAACCCTGTTTTTGTCTATTTATTCTCCCCCCTTACTGTCCTTTGTCCCTTTGTTTTCATGTATTCTTCCCCAAGACCTCATGGGTTCTGTCAGAATCTTCCCGATGGGTACTTCTTCCCATCCTTCATTGATTCTCAAAGTAGACTACCCAACTACCAACTTGACTGGTAATTGATTTTGTGGGTTGAAGATAGTTTGGGGTCTACATTTTCTTTTAAATTGATAGGGTACTTCATGGCAGGGTCATTTCAACTATTAATAGCTTCCCTCTTGTACCTTTCCTCTCATGACATCATAACCTGTGAAGGCCATCCCTTCAACAGTAGTTCAACATCTCCTTGTTGCATTAATAACCAATATTAATACTATATAATTTATCAAAGGTCCCTTGCCTTTCAATGATCACATAACAGGCATGTCTATAGTTTTGTTCATGATAATAATTATATTTACAAACTGGGGGAAACAGGGGTTTTACAAGTTAGAAGCGATCTGTATCATAACATCTTTTATTTCACCAATGACCTTAACCTTAGTTCTATCCATTTGTATAATGTGCATATCACTTTTGGTAGGGGTTGCATTCAGTTTTTTACATACATAATAAAGCATGAAATTCGACAATTCCCCAGAGTCCACTAAACAATTGTGTAAATTTATTTTGAAATTTTTGAATGTTAATAAGAAAAAAGGGATAGAAAATTAAGATTTTTTGTCTGTAGATGTTGAGTTTATGTTTGATTTTTTGGTTTCCCCTAAAGTTATTTTGTTTGTGTTTTGATGGTGGTTTACCATATGGTTGTCTTCTTCCTTTAATGCTTGCAATAATAGAATTTTTTGTTGAGGAATCCTACCCAAGTCCATAACATAAATGTTTTCTTTCATTTTTCTTAAATCCTCTACCACATTGTACTCCAATTTTGATGTTTCTTGTGTTCCAAACTTAGGGGCAGAGTTGAGTATAAGAGTTGGTTTGGCCAAGTTGTTGAAGTTTAAAATCTCAACGATGAATACTGCTCGCAAATGATTGCCAAGCTCTATTATTTATTTATAATAATAATAATAATAAACTAGTAGGTGGGACCCCCTTGTAGACTAATGGTGTTATGATGGATGTGTTGCACTTATATTTTTGTTTGTTGTTATAATGATTCCAACACAGTCTTCTACAGTGGATGATTCAAGTCATGTTTAAATCGTTATGATGACATAAGATGGTTGGTTAATTGTTGCATGGATAGATGGTTTTTATAGGTTCTGTGTTTATGCATTAAACATCAATTAATTATTTCACACATGATTTTTTACAAAAGGATGGTATGGGAGATTAAACAAAAGAAAAAAAGGACTATACTCAAGCCCCAAGGTTATATGTAATTGTGATAAAAGAAGGGTGTATAGACCCTTATTGCTAAACTTATGTTCTTTGGTTAAAGATTATGTGTGAGGAATATGTGATAACGTCCTATCACATTGTTGTTGTTAAAATATTTGACATGACTTAGGGTGGCACACTATGTAATGGATATAGCAATGGGATATTTGTTTGATTTAATGGTTAATGTTATGGTGGATTGGTTGGCTTGTATGTTGAATTAAATGAGGTTGGGGAAGGAAGTGACGTGCATTTACTACACATCACTCAAACAACCCTCGAGCCCGTCACCCTAGCGATACTTTCATTTGGTTTTTCACTCTGTTGGTTGATAATGCTCAACGATTTTTGGTTGTGAATGAAGGAAACAATATAACTCTTCCCCTCGAGCAATATTTTCCAGGTATGGTTCCTTTATTGTCCATCCATGATGACTCCTCTGTGTTATGAATAAATTTTGGCTCATAATTATTTGAGGTCTGTGTTTTTCTTAAGTTTTCCGACTGTGTATCAGTGTTGTGCTTATGGTTTCTTTTGTGAACACTCTAGATTGTTGGAGTTTTAAAGAAAAGGAATGGATATTATTGTTGTGTGTAGCATGTGCATTGGTTTATTGGTTAAAAACATGTTCGGTCAGCTTGTGGTTTTTGGTATGGTTCTCTGTGGAAAATTATGATTACGGTTTAGCAAAGCTATGATTTTTGGCCCATGGGTTTACAACTAGTCTTGGTGTTAATATTTATCACTCCTTTACATCTTTGTGGTTGATATGTTTCATTTCACTAGGTTTCAATACGAACTATTAAAGAGTGGGAGTGTTTCTTTCCATGTTTTGGTCAAGCCCTAAGATGTCATTTTTCATGCTATTGCCCTCATTATAGTTGTTGTTGGAAGCATTGCATAGTTGGGTTTGGTATCTCCCAGAAATTTAAATGGAATATTGTATATATGTTTGGTTGGCCATGGGTTGCTCTCAGGAATTCTTTCCACAGTGCTTTTAAGAGTCTGCTTCTCTCCTTATCCATTGGAGGTGGCTGACTATTATGTTATGGTAACCCTCATTGTCAAGTTTTTGGGTTAAAGGTTATGTGTCTGTGGTGATTTTTAAAAGGCACGAGCTAACTGTGTTTTCAGAGACTATTCCTTGATTGAACCATCTGTTGTTACCTCTATGCAATAAATTTTTAAAAGGGCACGAACTATTTGCATCCATGATGACTTTCTCATGTGGTCGAGCTACTTGTTCTTACTTCCTTTGATATGTCAAACCCTAAATGCAATCTTGGTCTCATTTCAATCTTATCAAGGGTAAAATAGACACCTGTGTGTTCTTGGTCTATTGGGCATGATTTGGTTTTGTGTCTCGTTGGGAATTTCTGTTAAAATAAGTTTGTACATGTTTAATTTAAGAAAATCTTTGGCTCGGAGTTGCATGTTATTGGTTGAATTCTATTTAAAATCAATAATTATGTTGATTATACTTGATGAATACATGTGTGTGATTGAATTGGAGCTCGATTATGAGTTTTAATGCCCAGTGGATTATGTTGAACAGTGTTTGGAAAGTCGGTAGATGGTGGTTAATACTGGACCTATTATTATTTGAGTTTAAGGAATAAATATTGGATGTGGATGGTTGGAATCACTTTTCATTTTTCTATTTAGTTTTAAAAGGAAAGGGATTTAGCATTGGAATATGAATGATTGTGGCTCAACGAATTATTATATTATCATAAAATAGCAATGTTGTTATCGTGATTGTTATTATGGATATTGTATAGATGCAAGGGCTGCTATAATTGAGTATTATGGGCATATGAATTGTTTTGTTTGAAGTTAGCAAGCATTCTGTAAATAAGTGATAGTTAAATGGTTTGGGTTTTAAAAGTGAATGCTTATTGGATTATGAGGTCTGAACAGAGTTATGGTTTTTGTTTGATTTGATTTATTTTTATGAACAATATCCATATTTTATTCCCTCTCATACTATCACTTTTTCGCTCATTATACCCCCCTCATAATCCAAATTTCATTTTTACA
>SNQJ01S0127340.1:0-20874 GCA_010110895.2 Picea sitchensis | reverse complement strand
ATATGTTTAGTAAAGATCACACATATAAATATATTTGATATGTATATGTTATCTATTTTAATAACATATTCATATCAAATATATATTGTTACATATATATCTTTTGGTTGACTCATTGAATTTCTCTTATGCCAAACATTCATCAAAATATGTGATTTTCACTATGTTAAGGGATTCTACAACTAGAACTTGTCTTTATTGGACAAGACATATTCTCTATATGTTTTAGTATAATCATAAAAAACGAAATTTAATGGAGCATTCTTCCTCCTAGGTTAATGCCCCCTTCAATGTGAAAATAAGACCTTCAGATAATTCTTTCAACAAAAGGCATTCTCTATTCTATCATACTTGAATTTTTTAATATAGATGAGGGCCTATTGAGATGAATTGATAGACTAACTATAAATATCTGAGGGCAACTCTAGATTGGATGTGACACTCCATATTTGTACTCTTGAAATCAAAACTAGATGGCGCTTGATCACATGGAGAGCGATCTACCCATACCTTATTTACTTCAGAGAATTTCCCTTTGTGAAATGTTTTCAATAATAAAATGAACTTCATAGCCTATAATATTCTTCCAATACATGCCCCCTTTCTTCAAAAATTTTTTTTTTTTTTTCTCAAAAATAAAATTTTAATTTTTTTTGCTCAAAATTTTTTTTTTTTAAATAAATCGTTTTCATCGCAATTTCGACGTGGCATAGAAATCTTGCGACGAATTTGCTATACAAACCACAAAATTTTTTGTCTCAATTGCGACGCACCATAGAAATCCTGCAACGAATTTTCTATACAAATCACAACAGTTTTCATCTTGAATGCGACGACCGGTATAAATCCTGCGATGAATTTTCTATACAAATCACAACAATTTTCATCTCAATTGTGACAACCAGTACAAATATTGCGACGAACTTGCTATACAAATCATGAAAATTGTTTAGCGATTTCTTCTCTATATACCATGTGTTCGTCGCAATCGTGACAAATGCTTCGAAAGCTGATTCGTCACAATTTTTTCATTTACTTTGCCTATATTGTCGAGTGTGTGATGATTTCCCTACCGTGTCACTCTTTCGACAAATTGTTTACTTAGTTGTATTGGCGACAATATTTATTTTTTTGTCGCAATTGTGACAACTTCCCTACTATTTTCTCTCTTGCGATGTTAATCAAGGTTTGTCGCGTCACATGAAATGACGTTTGGGAGACTCAAGATTTTTCGCAATATCCACAACATAACGTCGCAAGAGCATCGAAATAGTCGTCGCAAAATGACCCAAATTTTCTAGTGGATGTTGAGGTCACGGTACAGAGAAACATAACATAGATTGGGATTGTATTTGCACTATGCCAAGGTCTCCAAGAAAATTGTTGGTTGGATGGAATGGAATGTGGTTATGGAAATTGGAATGACAGATTCGTTAATGACGACGGATCAAGGCAGTGTTGGGTTTCATGAGGCGATTTCTAGTGTCTTTTTGGGTGAAGTTGGCAAGTTTATGTGCTTCATTCAAGGTAGAGAGGGTTTTGGGGGTTGAAAGTGTTGTAAAATAAAGGTTTTGAGCAATATTATTGAGTGTTAGCGATTTTCTTTACATTGTTTCTTGGGGTTTGAAAGTTTGTATGGTCAATTATGATCTAAGAATTGATAGGATAGGGTTTCAGACATCAAGTTCCGTCGAAGTGGATATTGTAAGTAGTATTTTGACTTTATTTTATGTTTGTGGTTTTGACTAGTTGTGTAGATTCCCATGGTGATCAACTTGAAAATTAGCCTCATTGTTGATATATGATGTCATTTTTATTAAGTTAAATGTCGGTTTCAACGATTTCAACTGAAATCAAACAAGCGTAAAGTGACATTGGGGAAAAAGTTAAAGATGGCCCCAAACTTGTTATTGATGAAGCTCCCTCAAAAATCACTAAACATAAAGTAGGTTCCACCAGGTAGTACATAGAGAACCACTATAAAGCTAAAATGAAGAATTTGCAGGAGCGCAAAGAGAGGTGGGGTTTCAAAACATTATTTGTATTTGCATTTTATTTTTACAAATATCATTATGAACATGTACACTTATTTGTTTGAAGGCCACAGGATGGAAAAATAAGTTTAAGTGAAAGGATTATGACACACATCATGATTTGAGATTTGATTTGAGGAAGATTGACGAACTTGGTTTGTATTTATTGTAAATGAAATTTCATGCTTCTCAATCCCACTAATGTTCTAAAAAGGCCTCCAACAATTGTTTTTTAAGAAAAAAGTTATATTAAAATATAACTAATTTAAATATGCAAAGGTCGAGTCTACTATTGCAGTGAAATTCTTCTATTATGTCTCTTTGTCCTGGTAAATTAGATCATTTACAAATCCAAACCCTCAGGACTATAATTGCAGTGAAATTATTCTATTCAGTGTCTCTATTGTGATTAAAACCCTATCTAACAAACTAATATCATCCTAATTGCTATGGAAATGACTCGGTACTGCACACATATATAAACGTCTAACTTCCAAAATATATGTACATAGATAACTGGCTAGACCGGGACAAAAAAACTTGATGAAAATATATTAGTGAAGGTACCAATACCAAACCCTTCCATAAATCATTAAAAAATATCAGTGAAGGTACAGATACCAAAACCTTCCATAAATGATCGAGGTTTTAGAATTTGCTTGATCAATTTTTGGAACTCCTCCCACATGTCCCTCTGTTGAGCCTGGATATTTTTATATTAAATTTTTATCCCATGCATAGTTCATCTCCATTTTATGCTCTTCTCATTTGTATTCTGTTTCATTTCTCCATGTGGATAACCTTCGTACAAACTATCTCTTTCATCCATTTCATTTCCACCCTAATTTTTCTTTTTCATTGTTTTAGTTCTCAAATCCACAACCCATGTATATATTCTTTATTTTTGTAATACTCTTGTTTCCTCCAGATTGTAATTAATCATAATTAGTAATTTCCATGCAATGGCATGTAAATATTGTAAATAATTAATATTTAATTATAACTTCCAACAACTGACAGTGGAGGTGAAACCTCAAAGTGTTGTCCATGATACTACCAAGGGAAAGAACGAGAAATATATAAAGGTGGTTCATTATGTCAAGATGATCCAAACTTCCTTCCTGAGATATTTTGGAATATTCAGACTTCTCCTTAGCCTTGATGACAAGGCAAGTCGATTAATGAGGGAGCATTGGTGGTTGAAAAACCAACCACCCTCAATGAATATAGATATGGAAAATATGGCTAGGATAATAGAGTTTTCCAACCAAAGGTACAATAGAGTACCAATTATGCAGTCCATATTGACCCACAAGTTGCCTTATGATAGAAGAAACGGAAGGACGGGTCGAGAAACTTCCAAGAGCATCTGTGGAGGAAAAGGCACGAGAAAGTGAAAGAGGGGAGACACCAACACATATGGGAACTCTAGGAGAGTTTAGGGAATTTCATAGGGCAAGAAACTGGTCGTAAGGCTGGTCGGAGAACCCAGAAAACTCGACCTGAGCTAAGTGGGGCATGAGCTTGATGTTGGAAAGGCATCTGATAAACCTCGAGGAGGTCGGGGCTAGGTGGGTGTAAGAAAATTATGTACCAAGAGTAGAGTGAAGGAGAGCGACCTATGAATCTTACTAAGAACTTGAGAGACATTCCCTAGTAGTACCATGGCCTGGAACGAGGGTGGAAAGAGTGATAAGAATGAGTGCATTTGAGCCTATGATTAGGTGGAAAGGAGAAAACCCATAGTTAGTTGGTTGGATTATCAACTGTAACATATAAGTATCTATGTACTCTGTGTATTGAACTGAGATGTATGGATGGAATGTACATGTATTGTAATAATGAATACAAATGTGTGAATTATGGACTTGTTTATATATATATATATATATATATATATATCCATTGGGAGGCCTTTGTGCTTGTGTGAAATGTGTTTGTATGGAATTGTATGTGTATTGCATCCCTGAGCAAGAGGACCCTGAAGCTTATCTTGAATAGTCAAGGGACTGTGCAAATGGTTCCTCCTGTGAAAGTAATCATGAACTTAATTGTATGCTTGTGTCTCTTGTGAATGCAGTAGGATATCTACTGTAGTGTGTAGCCTATGAAAATAAAACATGTCTATAAATGAAGCATCAACAACACTTCCTAGGAGGAAGGGACATGTTGCCCCAATATAGGAATTGGAATGTCTCAGTGCCTGAGAGAGGCCTTTACGTAGGTTAGAGAGCCTTAATTATTCTTTGGAAGAGGAGAGTTGGAAATGAGGATGGAAGACATGAAAGAGTAAAAAACAAAGTTCCATGAAATAGAAAAAAAACATTGCTTGAAAAACCAAACAAATGGAGTAATTTCTTACAATTTCTACAAGTTAAAAAAACAAGGCAGCATAATGAAATTTCCATCCATGTAATCTATCAATTCAAGTTTGAGTTTTAAGGCCAAAAAAGTTTAATTTTCAACAATTTCATGTTAAAACCTTGTGCAACCGAATGGACATCAAGATACATGGACCTGTTTCTATATTTCTATTCACTATGCCAATAACAGAGATCAGAGTTAACAAACTTAGGTTTTTGTTATGGAGCACTCAAAATGGACACGGGGAAGTGCTTTGGAAATGGCCCCTCTTAATAGAATCGTGCAACAATGCTTTCGATCGTTTTGTAGTGGATCATAACCTCTTGCAAATTTTTTTATATGGAATAACAAGATGGCCGAAATATAGCGCATCTAACTCCTCCATATTTAAATACATGAGGGTGACAAGTGTAGATAGAAGTATCGAACCCGATATTTCCACTTCTCTAGCTAACCTCCAAAAACCCTAGGGCAGGTGTGTGATTCTGGTGCAAGTTCGCAACCCTCACGGTGCAACCCACCTCTCACCAGGACCTTCTCACTCTCTCTCAGGCCCGAAGAGTCCAAGCTCTTCTGAACCCCCCCTCGGGAGTTCCCTCTACCCACAGCACTCCTTCGGTGATCTCCCCTTCGCGTATCGGGAAATCGGGTTTCGCGGTGTCGCGAAACTCATGAACGCAATTCACATGCAACTCAAAACTTCAAACCCCGATCCCCGATGGTCAACGGTCAACACTCCCGTATATCGAGGATTTCCCTATCAGGAAATTGGTACTTGTGGTTTCGCGGTTCTCTCGCCCTCCAAATCTCCGAACCCCGAACTCCGATGACACCTGTCAACACCCACACTATCACCGTCGGACCTGTCGCACTTCAGGATTTCGCTAATCCTCCATGGTCCTTTCGACTTTGAAAACGCCGAAGTGCCGAACCCTGACTCCCCGGGATCTCGTGCCACCTGTCCTATCTAAATCAATGGCCCCGATTAATTCAGGAAATTGCTACTCACGATTTCACAAGGTATAAAACTCTTACCTCGCCAAACACCGAACGCCAAACCCAAATGGGCTTTGTTCACTCCTGCGCATACAGATTAACCTCCGCGCAATTTCTACGGGATCCTACGATCAGCGGGATTTCGCGAGCCTTGACTGCGAACCCTGATCGTTAATTCTCTGACTAGAGGGTCTCCTCCGTTTCAAAGATTTCCTATTCAAATCCTTCCAGGGTCTACTCCACTGCATTCTCAACGGAACTATCCCTCCTGAGCTCGATTTCTCTGACTGCTTCAGAGACCTTAGCGCATGCTTTTCTCAACAGACCTCCAACAACTCTCAAAGCGTTGGAGTCAGTCGGACTCTGTGCACTCACAGCCACAGAAATCCTTAGCCTTCTTCTCAGACAACTGTTGAGACTCCAAGCTCGGCCTGCACTTCCCCTGCACGGCTTCCTCAACCCAAATCAACTCCTGGGTAGATGAGAATAAGGGTTTCACTGTGAGCCTCCTCAACGCACTCTATGCGGAGGAATTCAACTGCACTCTATTGAGGAATCTCCTGACTCAACCAGAGAAACAATTGAAACTTATTCTCTCTTCTCTCAGACTTCAGCTAACCTTCTGAAATCGCCTGAAAAGCATATTGAAAACCATGCATACAAGGGAACAAACATTCATGAACACATAAGTAGATACACAGAGAAACCGCACCAGTCATGAATTGAATCAAAATCTCCTTTTATTAATCCAATCTGTACATGAGGGCTCTCCACAAGTTCTCTGCTCTGCTCTCTCTTCAGAATGTTTGATAATAATACAGAATCATGTTACAATGTACAAAGGAGGGTGCCTATATTCCGTTTGCCCTCTCAAAATCTGAAACTATCAATTCTACAATAAATTCCTATCTAACAGCATTTAAAACTAATAAATGCCTTCCTATCTATAATACAATACAAGTGCGATTCATTAACTCTTTGCGTTAATGTTCTGCGCAACAAATATCAAATACATTTCAAAAAGAAGTTTTGTTGGCTTGTCCAGCTGTCTTTCTCTGCTCCACACGCTGGCTCGCTTGATGAGTTGTAGATGCTCCTGCATCATACTCCTCGGCTCGAAAGATTTCATGGGCTCCTGTCCATGAGGTCCTGCACTGTATGCCCATGTTTTTGTATGACTGCTTCTGTTTCCCAGCTGGCATCCTCCACTGGGTGATTTTTCCACTTCACCAAATATTCAAAATACTACTTTCTTCTGGTCTTTCTGCCCACTCGCTTGTCCAGTATGCACTCCATCTATGGTTTCTGTGCAACTGGTAATTGCTTTTGCCACTGGACCACTGGTTCCTCAGTTCCAGTGTCTGTTTCTTCAGCCCTGCATGGGTATAAATCCGAAATATTAAAAATCGGAGATATCTCGATGCCATCTGGCAATTCAAGCTCATATGCATTCTCTCCAAATTTCCTCAGGACTTTGCACGGTCCGATTTTCTTCATCTTGAGCTTATTATATGTTCCCCTTGGGAACCTTTCCTTCCTCAGGTGCACCAGAACCATATCTCCAACTTCAAACTGAAGTTGTCTCTTTTTCTGATCGGCTCTGCGCTTATACTCCTGATTCGCTTTCTGCAGTCGCTGCTTCACCTCCGTGTGAAGTTCCTGCATCGCTTCAGCGAACTCTTCAGCTCTCGCGCTGCTAGTTTCAGCCTGTTCTGACTCCCTGAGCTCAGAAACTCCTCTTGGCTGTGTTCCATACAAAATTTGAAACGGGCTCTTACCTGTACTCCGATTCATCGAATCGTTGTATGCGAACTTAGCCTATGGTAATATCTGGTCCCAACTGTTGTGGTGTTCCATTACCAAGCCTCTCAACAGATCCCCCAGACTTATGTTCACCACCTCTGTTTTCCCATCCGTATGTGGATGGTATGCTGAGCTAAAAGCCAAATTAGTCCCCAGCTTCTTCCATAGCGTCCTCCAAAAATGACCTATGAAATTTGTATCTCGATCCGAGATTATGCTCCTCGGCAATCCATGCAATCTAACGATTTCTTTGAAAAACAAATTTACGATGTGGGTTGCATCGCTGGTCTTATGACACGGAATGAAATGTGCCATTTTCGAGAACCTGTCCACCACCACAAAAATGGAATCAACTCCTCATTGTGTTCTCGGTAGACCCAACACAAAGTCCATGCTTATGGCCTCCCATGGCCTTTAGGGTATAGGCAACGGCTGATAGAACCCTGTGTTCTGTTTTTGGCCCTTCGCATGTTGACATATCCTGCACCTGTCAACAAATCGATTAACATCGACTCGCATGCCTGGCCAATAATATGATCCGCTCAGCTTGGCGAATGTTTTGTCATGTCCAAAATGACCTGCTAAGCCTCCACTATGTTTTTCCTTCACCAAATTCTCCCTCATGGAGCAACTTGGTATGCACAATTGATTTCCCCTGAACATCAATCCTTCCTGGATTACATATTCCAGCCACGGACTCCGATCTCTGAGAAATGGGTTCTCGGCTGCTTCATAGACTTCTGCAAAGTCTGCATCACCTGCATACATATCTTTCAGGTTTCCAAAACCCAAGGTCTTGACCCTGAATTCCTGCAGCAATAAACATTTCCTGCTCAAAGCGTCAGCTACTTTGTTAGCAGTCCCCGAAATGTTCTTGATGACAAATGTGAAATTTTGCATGTATTCCACCCACTTCGCATGCTTTTGATTCAGCTTCTCTTGTTGACTTACAAACTGTAATGCATGGTTATCGCTGTACAATACGAACTCCTTGGGTATCAAATAATGCCTCCACTTCTTCAATGCCTGTATGATGGCATATAACTCTTTGTCATATGTGGAGTATTCCAGCTTCGCATCATCCAGATTCTCGCTGTAATATGCAACAGGCCTGTCATCCTGACTTAAGACCCCTCCAACAGCATATCCACTTGCGTCACACTTCACCTGGAAGGTTTTCTGAAAATCAGGCAACACTAGAATTGGTTGCTCTGTGATCTTTCGCTTCAACAGATTGAAGCTTCTTTCAGCCTCGGCTGTCCAGTGAAAAGTCTTATGCCGCTTCTTCACTGTGTCCATCATCGCTGCGCTAATTCCACTAAAATTCCGAATAAATTTCCTGTAGAAACTAGCGAGTCCATGGAAACTTCTTACCTCAAAAACATTCCTCGGCGATGGCCAACTCCTGATTACTTCCACCTTCTCAGGATCCATCTTCAACTCGTTAGCCGAAATTACAAAACCCAAATAAATGAGTTCTGTCTGCATGAACGAACACTTCTTCAAATTGATCAGCAGCTTCTCCTGCTGTAGCCTTCTCATCACAATGGCCAAATGTTTTAAATGTTCAGCCCTGGTCTTGCTAAAAATCAGTATATCATCTAGGTATACGACCACAAATTTGCCAATGAATTCCCGCAAGACTTCATTCATCAGCCTCATAAATGTGCTCGGCGCATTTGTCAAGCCAAACGGCATGACCAGCCATTCGTACAAACCTTCATTTTTCTTGAATGTTGTTTTCCATTCATCTCCCTCTCTCATCCGAATCTGATGATATCCGCTCTTGAGATCAATTTTCGAAAAATAATTTGCCCCACTTAGGCAATCCATCAAGTCATTCATTCTCGGCAGTGGAAATCTGTATCTTATGGTGATTTTATTTATCGCCCTGGAGTCTGTACACATTCTCCAGCCTCCATCCTTCTTCAGACTCAGTACTGTCAGAACAGCACATGGACTAAGGCTCTCCCTCACTAGTCCTTTATCCAGCAGATCCTGTACCTTCCTTTTGACCTCCTCGTTCTCCTGAGGTGTCAACCTGTACGCTGCCTTATTTGGCAGACTTGCTCCTGGTATGAGGTCAATGTGGTGACTTACAGTCCTCATCGGTGGTAACGAATGAGGTAGTTCGTCCACGATGATATCAACGAACTCTTCTAATAGTTCATGAATTTCCTCTAGCAAGTCATCCACTCTTGTGCTTGTCAGGACAATTCTTGGCTTCCTAACAACAAAGAATTGTGGATCTTCGTTCTTCTCCATCTCCGTGAGAAGTTCTTTTCCACTCATGAGAAGTATGGTACTGCTCACTTCCGGCTTCATTTCTTTATCCTTTATCGGAAGCAGTGTTTGCGACCTCCCATCCTTCTCTAAGGTGTATGTGTTCATCCTCCCATCATGAACAACATTTCTATCATACTGCCACGGTCTTCCCAATAATACATGACAAACATCCATGGGAATGACATCACACAGGATCTCATCCTTATATTCACCCATTTTAAATTTAACCAAGCATTGTTTCGTAACACATACCTGGTGTCCTTTCTGTAGCCATGATACTTTGTATGGACTTGGGTGCTTGTTCGTCTCCAGCTCCAATTTCTCCACCATCTCGGTCGAAACGAGATTATCGGTGCTTCCACTGTCCACTATGGCCTTGCATTTCCAACCCTTGGTTTTGCATGTGGTCTGGAATAGTCTGCATCTTTGCGCTGCGTTCTCCACCTCTTTCTCAGGTTTTAGGAGAACTTTGTGCACTGTCAGTGACTTCCCACTTCCATTGTCTTCATCCTCCACATCACGCCTCTGCGCCTCAGCGACTTGAACTTTTCCTCTGTCCATTTTTCGGTCTGGACAGTCCACGGCTTTGTGTCCGTCTTTACCACATGTAAAACATGTGATAATTCCTCCTCGGCCTCTTCCTCTACCTCGGGTACGAGGAAATGTAATTGCATCAGCATATCCTCCTTGCTGATCATCTTGCTGCCTCCTCGGCTCTGCATATTGCTGTCGTTGTTGTGAGGTTCCACCTCTTTCAGCTTTTCCCTGAGGCCTCTTCCACTCCTCCTTGGGCTTCTGCGTTCTTTCTTGGGCAACTGCCTTGCCTCGGGGCTAACTTCTGCCTCGCCCTCGCTGACCTTGCTTGCGGCTCAGCTTCTCTTAAGCTTTTAGAGCCATCTGGTATGCATCCTCAACTGTTCGGATGGTAACCATGCTCAACTCGTCCTGAATGTCATACCTCAACCCATTCAAGTATCTGGCCACCTTCTCGTCATCACTTTCCCGATGACCTGCTCGAATGTTGAGCCTGTAGAACTCCTCGGTTTACTCCTTCACCGACATCATCTTCTGTCTCAGGTTTTGCATGCGCCTGAACAGCGTGATCTGGTAGTCTCTAGGGATGAACTTCGCTTTCATCTTAGCGATCATCCTGTCCCAGTTCTTGATCTTTTGTTTTCCTTTGCAGTGCCTATCCGCCTGCAACTCATCCCACCATAAGGCTGCATGTCCCTTCAGCTTTGTAACTGCATGCCTTACTTTCTTGTCCTCTTCGATATCCTCATAATCAAAGTAGGTGTTGAGTGCTCGGATCCAGTCCAGCAACTCTTCTGCATTTAGACTCCCCTCATAAACGAGAATGTCCATCTTTGTCTTTGAGCCCATCCTGGCGATGGCTCTAATCAACCTTTCAGTTGAGGCATCCTCTGCTGAGACCTCCTCTGCCTCGTGTCCAGCTTCTTCTTCTACTTCAGAATCACTGAACTCTCCAGTGCCGACTCGACGCCTCTGCGTTGTCTCCATCTCCTCAAGCCTGGCTCGGAGATCTCTCATCTCTCGTTCCATCTCAGCATTTCCTGATGGCCTTCCTCTTCTTCGAGTGTCCCTATCTTCACGATCAGGAGACTGCCTCTCTCTCCTCGACGGCATGGTATATTCTCTGTCCCTGCTTCAGAAAGCAAAGACTCCAAGCTCTGATACCACTTGGTGCAAGTTCGCAACCCTCACGGTGCAACCCGCCTCTCACCAGGACCTTCTCACTCTCTCTCAGGCCTGAAGAGTCCAAGCTCTTCCGAACCCCCCCTCGGGAGTTCCCTCTACCCACAGCACTCCTTCGGTGATCTCCCCTTCGCGTATCGGGAAATCGGGTTTCATGGTGTCGTGAAACTCGTGAACGCAATTCACATGCAACTCAAAACTCCGAACCTTGATCCCCGATGGTCAACGGTCAACACTCCCGTATATCGGGGATTTCCCTATCGGGAAATTGGTACTTGTGGTGTCGCGGTTCTCTCGCCCTCCAAATCTCTGAACCCCGAACTCCGATGACACCTGTCAACACCCACACTATCACCGTGGGACCCGTCGCACTTCAGGATTTCACTAATCCTCCGCGGTCCTTTCGACTTTGAAAACGCCGAAGTGTCGAACCCCGACTCCCCGGGATCTCGTGCCACCTGTCCTGTCTAAATCGACGGCCCCGATTAATTCGGGAAATCGCTACTCGCGATTTCACAAGGTATAAAACTCTTACCTTGCCAAACACCGAACGCCGAACCTCGATGGGCTTTGTTCACTCCTGTGCATACAGATTAACCTCCGCGCAATTTCTACGGGATCCTACGATTAGCGGGATTTCACGAGCCTCGACTGTGAACCCTGATCGTTAATTCTCTGACTGGAGGGTCTCCTCCGTTTTAAAGCTTTCCTATTCAAATCCTTCCATGGTCTGCCCCACTGCGTTCTCAACGGAACTATCCCTCCTGAGCTCGATTTCTCTGACTGCTTCAGAGACCTTAGCGCATGCTTTTCTCAACAGACCTCCAACAACTCTCAAAGCGTTGGAGTCACTCGGACTCTGTGCACTCACAGCCACAGAAATCCTTAGCCTTCTTCTCAGACAACTGTTGAGACTCCAAGCTCGGCCTGCACTTCCCCTGCACGACTTCCTCAACCCAAATCAACTCCTGGGTAGATGAGAATAAGGGTTTCACTGTGAGCCTCCTCAACGCACTCTATGCGGAGGAATTCAACTGCACTCTATGCAGGAATCTCCTGACTCAACCAGAGAAACAATTGAAACTTATTCTCTCTTCTCTCAGACTTCAGCTAACCTTCTGAAATCGCCTGCAAAGCATATTGAAAACCATGCATACAAGGAAACAAACATTCATGAACACATAAGCACATACACAGAGAAATCGCACCAGTCATGAATTGAATCAAAAGCTCCTTCTATTAATCCAATATGTACATGAGGGCTCTCCACAAGTTCTATGCTCTGCTCTCTCTTCAGAATGTTTGATAATAATACAGAATCATGTTACAATGTACAAAGGAGGGTGCCTATATTCCGTTTGCCCTCTCGAAATCTGAAACTATCAATTCTACAATAAATTCCTATCTAACAGCATTTAAAACTAATAAATTCCTTCCTATCTATAATACAATACAAGTGCGCTTCATTAACTCTTCGCATTAATGTTCTGCGCAACAAATATCAAATACATTTCAAAAAGAAGTTTTGCTGGCTTGTCCAGCTGTCTTTCTCTGCTCCACGCGCTGGCTCGCTTGATGAGTTGTAGATGCTCCTGCATTAGATTCTCTACGGATTACTCCCGCTAACCGTTGATCAACTGAATATTTAGTAGCTAATCTAAATTTAAGCCATATAGCTCAACTCGACGTGCGAGCTGATTTCATGCGTAGGTCTTTTGAGATTTCATTCGTTTGCATTTCTTCAAAAGTGTCATCAAATTTGAAGGGCTACTCTTAATTTCAAGTTGAAGTACATATATTCATTCAATCCTTCCTTCCATGATGAAATGTTGAAAAAATAGTTTTACTTCAATTCACAAGATTAAATTAGGTNTAAGTTGAAATTTCAGTAGAAAATAATAATAAGCATACTCTGTAATTTCACATATAATCATTTGATGAATTATATATATTAATTATAATAAAAATTCCTAACCATTGAGACACATTTTCTTTGGAGGAATTTCAAAGTGTTAAAAATGACAATATAAAACTTTAGACACAATAAAAAGATCAAACATTTTTGTGAACACCCATATAAGAGAGTATGTAATCTATGTATTCATATGATGCATGAGCACCACATCTTATATTCATATTTTGATCATACCTGAATCATGTTTAACCATGAGAGTCGTGTTCATTCTATATCTCATTATAAAAGAAGAAATTGTGGTATATCTTGAGACCTTTGTTCAAAGGTGATAATTCCATCAAAATACCATAAAATAAATGAAGATACCCCACTTGTGTTATATGCATCTAAATCTAATATGACTATATCCATTGCTTATTATTTAGGTTAAGATGCTTATGTTTATTATATTGTGTGGATTAAACACAATATAATATTTATAATCAAAATATATGAATGTTAAATATCTTAAATATGATCTTAAATATCAAAATTACTTGAGACCCCATCAAAACATCTATCTATCTTAAATATGTCATGAAATTAAGTAATGATCTCATTAAAAAAATTTAAAAACACAATTATACCAACCAAATATTAATAATCTATTTTTAAGATCAAGACCAAACCAAACACTAAATTGGTGTATGAGAACTCCTCTACTGAGCCATTAAACACAATATAATATTTATAATCAAAATATATGAATAAAAAACTACTACATATAATATATTAAGTTCATAAATTAACTATATAAACCACAAAGAGAAACGAGAGAGTGCTATATCTATAACTTCCATTTAAAAACAAACAATATTAAGTTCATAAATTAACTATATCAAAATTACTTGAGACCCTATCAAAACATCTATCTATCTTAAATATGTCATGAAATTAAGTAATGATCTCATTAAAAAAATTTAAAAACACAATTATACCAACCAAATATTAATAATCTATTTTTAAAATCAAAACCAAACCAAACACTAAATTGGTGTATGAGACCTCCTCTACTGAGCCATTAAACACAATATAATATTTATAATCAAAATATATGAATAAAAAACTACTACATATAATATATTAAGTTCATAAATTAACTATATAAACCAAAAAGAGAAACGAGAGATTGCTATATCTATAACTTCCATTTAAAAACAAACAAATAGTTAACTACAATATACTATTTATAATCAAAATGTCTGAATAAAAGTAGGCTTAGAATCAAAATGTCTGAATTAAAGCAGTCTAAACATTTAATGCTGATAAATTAACTATATAAACTAGAAACATAATCAGAGAATGCTATATCTATAATTTGCAGAGAAAAAGCTAAAGCTTAGTGTGAGGACTATCACGGTCATTCTCTTCCTACTCAACCTCCGTCTGAGGACTATCCTTTTCCTCTTCCTCTCGTCTGCAGACGCGCGCTTCCTTGTAAACCCTCCCATATTTGCAAAAGTAGCCTTTACTGGGAGCACAGTGCTTATCTTCCGAGCACACGCACAGGCCTTCCAGAGCACATCCATCCTTCTCTATAATCACTTTCGCCTCTCCTATTTCCAGAACAGCGTCCGTCCACTCATTGGATAACAGTCCCTGAGGATCGTGTTTTTTCTTGACTTCTAGAAAGGCGTCAGATTTCTTATATTTTTTCAACACCCCATCAAATGCAAGGTTTCGGTTCTTTCCCCAGTGAGGCGTACCTTCATATTTCACCAGAGCCATTTGCTCGATTTCCTCCAACACATCTTCATACAGTCTCGGGGTGTTGGGATCGTTTGCCCGATAGTATGTCATTTCGATATCTACTGAATCCTCTTGTTTCCCCAAATAAGCGCTCGAAGCTTTTACATAACGCATTAGAAAGCCATTGTACAGATCGACCCCACACAAGCTGTTACTGGAAACCATGTCCCTGAGCTTTTTCACGTCCGAAAGAAATTGCCCGATCTTGGAAATGCCGATACCGATTCCAATCTCAAAAAAAGATAAGCCTTTGATTCGAGGATCCCATGGGCAAGCTGAGTCATCCTCACTCTTAAGACACGATCCAGATGATTGCATGTCATTCTGATATCCAATTACTGGATATCCTAAAAAATTTTGACCGTCGTTCTTTAGTCCTGTACCGTCTTCGATAATCATATCAACAGCAATCTGGGAGAAAACACACTTGGAGTCGTTGATGGCTTCTGCCGTCTCCTCTGCAAATTCAAAGATTAATGAATTAAGAGATTGAAGAACAGTGAATTTAATTAACTCAACCTTAGACGATATCGATATTTATATCAATCTATATGAATGTGTGCATGTTGGATTCTCTTACCAGCTATCCTTATTAAGGCTATCTTCCAATTATCAATAGGTTGAAATCCGGTGAAATCGTTTACTCCATTCCCAACAGAACTAACAGGCTTGCGATCATCCTTCCTATAAATGACCTTTTTCATCGCAGGGTACCACGTAACAGCTGCGAATTCGTGCTCCTCGCCAAACCCCTCTATCCTGTCTTCCAGATCGTCGTCATCCGTAAAGTTGTTTGTGATTTTACGTTTGAACATAGATTGCAGTTGGAGGGTTACCTACAACACAGAAAAAACGTCAAGATGAGTAGTATTCACAGAAATAGGGCATGAAAATCTTCAACTCATTGGACAATCTTTGGTCCCGAACAAACCAAGGATGAAGATAACAACAGTGTATATGTAAGAGATCTATCTTAACTTCAGTCCTACTTAGTTATTAGAGGAATTAAATTAAATTTATTCAAGGATTTGCATTTCTAAGGGTTTGCATTTTAAGAGATTTAACATAATTGAAATCACCAAAGTTGTATATGTCTAATCTTTTGAGAAATGAAATATATATAGATATACAAATTAAAATGAATTAGAGTTTACATATACTTTTCTGGTTGGCTCTTTCTTTTGCACTCTAAAACCAGGGTAAGAAGAAAAGTTTACACCTCCAAAGATTTAATCGCTATAAACTCTTCATAGAACCAAAAAAACTGGATCTATGCTTATATTCTATTCAAACAAAAAGAAATAAGATCAAGCTGAAGACATTAATAAAACTCATTTCTAATTTCTGAGATTTGCGAATCCATTCATACCTGAGAAATGATTCCCAGAACCCCTAAAGAAACTTTGACTGCCTTTAGATCCTCGTCTTCTTCAGTGAGGCTCACAACCTTAGCATATTCCTCATCTTGCGAAGCCGGGATGACTAATCTCATTCCCACAACATATTCATGAACAGCACTACCCTTGCAGAACAGGGAACTGCCATGACTACCAGTCCCTAGCATTCCCCCTAGAGTAACACCTAACCAGTAAGGCGAATGAGGCAAAGCTAACCCTTTCTTGGCAGCAGCATCAATGAGATCCGCGAGGGTCACACCGCTCTCGAACGTCATCCTCTTCTTGGTTTTGTCCACATCAACAACATGGTTTAGATACCGAGTGCTTATGATCAGACCGGACTCTCCACCAGGGCATACCAGCTTGGGAATACTGTGGGAGTATCGCGTCACAACTCTCATCTTCTGCTTCTTCTCAACAGCTTTGGCAACGAAGTCCAGAAGCTCATTTTCGGTGGCAGGATAGACGACTCGGGCAGCTTTGCAGGTACCTCGATCGGGAAACATACCATAAGCATTATAAACTTTGCAGTCGGTAGATTCATGAGAACATTCAACCGAGGGACGCGGCTGGCTACATTTCACAATTGGTGCTAACAGAAACAAAGCATAGCACGAGACAACAATAACCGTGTGAAAGT
This sequence comes from Picea sitchensis, assembly GCA_010110895.2. Lineage (NCBI taxonomy): Eukaryota > Viridiplantae > Streptophyta > Pinopsida > Pinales > Pinaceae > Picea > Picea sitchensis. The sequence goes on along the minus strand of SNQJ01S0127340.1, from coordinate 3,936 downwards.
CCATTGGACGATATTAGAGTGCACACAGAGAAGTGTTAGTTTGAGCATTGGACGAGCTGCGGGGTGTTTAAATAGCTCGACGTGCGCGCTGATTTCAGGCGTAGCTCAGCGCAGTGATGTCAGGCAACTTACATAAGCAATAATTATAATTGGACCGCGCTTTGAGATTTCATCGTCTGCATTTATTCAAACGTCGGCATCCGTAGCATAAACCCTCATCTTTGAATATATACCCTTCTCACTGAAAATAGGACAAACCCTCGTCTTTTTCTATTCATCGTATGTCACATTATTCACCATCCTAAATCTTACCGTAACAATATGGACACGCTAACAATGCTTAGCTTATTACATCGTAAATATTTCCCAATCACTTTCTCATATTTAATTCTGTTCTCTCATAGCAGTATGTATCTTTGTCATACTTAATTCTTCTCATGTCATCTTCTTTGAATAAAGTTAAATACTAGTTGGTCTGTGATTATTCAATATAAAATATCATTTTTATTAAATAAGGTTCACAAATAAGGTTCACTAAGTGGTTGATACTCATTAATGATAGGACCACAAGTAGATAGGGTTTTACTAGAGACTAGGTCATCTTCTTTGAATAAAGCCAATTAATAGTTGGTGTATGGTTATTCAATATAAAATGTCATCTTTATTAAATAAGGTTCATTAGGTAGTTGGTAATCATTAATGATAGGACCACAAGTAGTTAGGGTTTTACTAGAGAGTAAATATTTCTAGAGGTAGAAGGTTATGTAATGTAAGTATTTTCAGTGTATTGTAACTTTATCTCATTTGGATGTTGGCCCCTCAAAGATGCCCGTGAACATTATTCTTTTTTTTTTTTTAAATCAATGTAAGGATGTATACTTTGCAAGTTCATTACTCTTGTTTCTCTTACTTTAAGTATTATATTTTATATCTCTTCTAGTATTTCCCATACTTAACTATTTATGTTGATTAAGTACATTACAAATGGTATTAGAGCTCTTTCTTATGTTGACACATGCTCGATCTTTGGAAAAAAAATTAGGCTAGAGTGGTGTTCCAAGGTCTTTAAATATATAAATTTGTCATTCAATGGGTAAAATTAGGGGCAACAAACATACACACACTGAATACAAATATAGTCAATCACCTGGTTCAACGCCCTTGTACTCCTATGTTGGTACCTAGCTTGATGCAAGAGCATCTTGGTCATCCTAAGGATGACATGACGAAGATGGTTGCAAAGTTGTTACAATAATGATTAAGTGTTGTAGGAAATAAATAGTAATAGAATGAGGCTTGTAAGAAGTAACAATAGTGTTGCAGATCGAACGGATATTGCAGAGTGTGGTAGTGAAAGAGATAAAGCACTTCTATAGGGTGGACACGTTTCTACAAAATGAGTAGAAGACAAGTGTGTGGAAGGAAAACTTAAACCGTTGTAGAAGGAAAGGATGTGTTGATGAAGATTGTGTTGTTGGTAGAAGCTGGAAGGTCCCATGCAAGCGAAGAGTCGTTGAGGAAAGGACAAATCGGAAGATGGAATGTGAAAGGGAATGAGGAGTCCATTGGAGAAACTGAGGCGAAGAGTTTATGAAAGAATAAAACAAACCATCGAAGAGATTGCAAGCGAGCTTGAAGAGTCGGAAAGAAGAGCGATTGCACGAGACAATGAGAGAGAGAAGTAGTTGAGTTTTCCATGTCCTTCAACCTGGATACCCAATGAATATTGTAAGCTCGTGCACAGTCATTGAGTGGTTGTATTTTAATCTGTATAAATAAATATTTTTTTTTTGATATTTTATAGATTTAAGGTCTTTATGTTCATGTGTGTGAATGGAATCATTGAAGTGAAGAGTTTATGAAAGAATAGAACACAACATCGAAGAGATTGAAGCGAGCTTGTAGAGTTGGAAAGAAGAGAGATCGCACGAGACAGTGAGAGAGAGAAGTGGTTGAGGTTTTTATGGCCTTCCTCCTGGAACCCAACGAACATTGTAAGCTCGTGTACAATCATTGAGTGGTTGTATTTTAATCTGTATAAATAAATAATATAAAAAGGTTTTGATATTTCACAGATTTAACCTTTATGTTCATGTGTGAGAATGGAATCATGTATGATTTTATTTGTTGTGCTATTGGCATGACCATGTACAATTTAAATTTCATTTCTTGAATGAGTAGATTCCAGTAGAGAATAGTTCCATATGATATTACTGTGAAGGTGGCATGGGTATGTATATGACCATGCTTGATTTGTGATCCTCTACACGTGGATGCGAGCCGGCAAGAAACCGTTTAATGGAATGATGGTTCCATGTAACTGGGGTGAATGCATAACTTGATATGCTATGAGAGGTGAAGGTATTTGCATGACTGCAGAAATGTTGTGGGTGCAATATTTTAATTACTGTTGATTGATATTGGCAAGGATGAGCGTTCCGGTTCTATGAGCGTTAAGAGTTCATGTATGAGTATAGAAGTTTGTTTGTATTCCATATATTTTAGAGGTTTTCATGTGAGGATGTTCCCTGGTTCATAAGTTGACCATTGAATCAGGATTGTGTGGAACAATCGAAGGGGATGTCACATTGAAGGTAGTACAAAGGGTAATAAATAGAGGTTGTTGTGGAATGTATGATATCGACGTGATTTTATGTTGCATCAAATGCACATAGTAGCATAAGATGTGTTGAATCATCGGTGTGTTGCAATAGAAGGCACATTGAAAAGGATGTGTGTTGCAGCGGGAGGCTGCAACATGAAGCGTGTTGCTACATGAGGATATAATAGTAGGCATGTTGTAGCAGAGATGTGTCACAACAAATATGTGTTGCAACAGATGATCCAAAATCATTTTTTTAAATGACTGTGGTTGAGTTATTATGCATGTGTTTTATTAACCATTTAGGAAGCTGAATGAAAGAGGATGAATTTAATGAAGAAACATAGCAGCCATAAGAAAATATACAGATCCGAATATAAGCATGAAGAAAAACAAACCATAACAAGAGAAGTGATAACGAAGTTCGACACAAAATTGCCTACATCTCCGAGCCTTTGTCTTAGTGGGGGAGGCTTCTTTATTAATTCTTCAATGCTTGCAAAGTACAGAAAAAGTACATCAAATGGACTCCATTATGATCTTGTTGTGTTCTTCTCGACCTCAGAAATCCAATGCAACTGACGACTCTGAAAAAGGCTGAGTATAGCCTCTGGAAATGGCCTCCAAAGCTCTGCTCCTCAACATCTCCCCTGCATAAAAATGGCTTTGGCTTTGCTTTGCTTCAGCATAAATCCTCTCTGTCTGTTCTTCCATGGCCTCAAATAGGCCTGGTTTATATAGATATGAAGTTGGTTATCATTCCTCAACTTCCTCCCTAAATCTGGCCTAAAAAAGGGCCCAATATCCCCCAATAATGGACAAAATCCACTATTATAGGCCAAAATCCAAAACTATAATATAAAACCCACTTTATGTTTAATATAGGGATTAAGCCCCCCACAATGGATGCGCGCCCCCACTTCTCGGTCACATGGCACTTAGGTGGCCAAGCGTCGGCCCAAAGGGCTGTGCACTGGCCCCTTAGCCCGAAACAATAGGGTCATGTGGCGGTTTTTAATATGACCGCGCCCCATAAAACCCGTGCTAACACATATCATATAGCCCCGGTCACGTGGGATACGCCTAGAATCTGGGGGTTGGTGCTAAATTCGTGCTGGTGGTTAACTTATGGCCCCCGCACCCTTAACTGTGGTCATATAATACAATGCAATTGTGGGTTGGGGCTTAGCCCCAGCCCCAACCCCTTTCCACCCCATAATACAATACATAAACCTTAATTATATTTAGTGTGGTTTTATATAACAAGAAGCAATGTGGCACGTTGGTGTTTAGTCATTTCCCAAAGCATTGTGCTTGATCATAGGTCATGGGGT
>SNQJ01S0127338.1:5266-26230 GCA_010110895.2 Picea sitchensis | reverse complement strand
ATTATGCCTTTGAAACTTATCATGTGAATTATTGTGAACTTTCATATAATAGACTAGTCTTAAGTCTATTATGGTAATATTTTTTTTTTTTACACAAGAAAGGGGTTTATATATTAAAACCAGTGGTATAACCACTATAGAGAAAACTTACATAATTCATCCCTGCAATCAGTGTGAGAGCTTCGAGATTACAAAAGGAGTTGCCATGCTATAAAGTCCTAGAATTCCCATAACAGCCGAGAGCCCAAAATATAAGTAAACTCAGAATAAGAACTGTCTTACAGCGCGATTGTCTGAGTTGCATAAGGGCCTATACTCCAACTTACAAAGAAGAGAACCAAAGATCCAAAAAGAACTAATTCCAGGAAAGAGGAATTCAGGATTAAACCTTCTAACCCAGGATGGAGGAGCTTGCACTCGTGGTAGCCTTCCCCCCTGCATCTGTCTAGCGGCTCTGTCTTACAGCTTGAATTTCCAGCTTTTCAATTCTTGGTTCCAGATCAACAATTTTGTTGTTAGCTTGTTGAGTTGTGTAGGTGAGAGCTTCTACCACTTCTTCCCTTAGCTAGATTAGATATTCCTCCATCATTTCAAACCTCCAACCTCCTTCCCCATCAAGACAGAGAAGGAATCCTCTATGCCCTCTAAGCGTGTGTTTCAGCCTATGAATTTCAAGTTCCAGGGAGGGTGAGGGATTGGGGGGGTAGCTGAGTTGGAACTGGACTCCATTGTGAGAGCAGTGGAAAAAGACCAGGAGGGAGGCTTGACCGAGGAAAATGAGTAGAGACTAACCGAGGGAAAGAATGGGATCTCAAGCCAGGCGAGAAACCAGACAAAATTGAGAAGGCAAGATGAGCAGGAGAAGTTTTCCACCTTCCTGAATTTAACAGTATCTCATTTGTGTGCCACCATGGGAGGAGGGGGGGCTCACGCGAGTGCCATGTGGGAGGGATAAGAGATCTGTGCGGAGGTGCAGGAGGGATGTGAGGTGAAGGACATGGAGGGGGAGGGGAGGGGATGCAAACAATGAAGATAAGTATTGTCGCATGGGAGAAGGGACAGACAAGGGAGGTGGAGGAGGGTTGCCACGAGTATGACGTTGGGAGGGAACGAAGGCCACTTGCCCTGGGAGGCCCAGTTGAGCGCTCATCGGGTGTCACTAAGGGAGAGGGATGAAAACCAAAGTTCCATTTAGGGAGAGCTGACCCTTGCTCAAGTGGGTGGCGACTTTGGCAACTTGGTCGGCTTTGGCGTTGAGATGACGGAGCACATGAAAGAATTCAATTTTTTGGAAGGAGCGGGAGAGCGACATGATTTTCTTGAGAATGTGGCATAGATTCATTTGAGTAGGCAAGGTGTTGGTGACCATAGCTTGGATTAAAATCCGGGAGTCGCCTATCACCATTATTTCTTTGATTTCTAGCTTCTGGGCTTGGATAAGTCCTTTCCAAAGGCTTAGATCTTCTGCTATATTATTGGATTCGACTCCAAGCCCCCAAGAGTAGTCTAATTCCCGTAGTTCACCAGATTTCATGATCCTTAGTGAGAGGAGGGGGGGCTTTGAGGTCTCGAGCGAGGCTATGGATCCAATATTTATCCGGGGAGTTGAGAGAAAGGGAGTTGGTGCAAGGCCAAAGATAGGAGAGGCAGTCTCCCAGTAGGGCTTTGGATTTGGTAGAAACGATGTCGGGCGAAGCGGTCAGATTTCTAAAGACTCTGGAGTTTCCTTCGAGCCAAATTTTCCAAAGGATGAATTTAGGGAGGGACATCCAACAACACTTGATTTGAGGGTTGGCCTTGAGAGGGAAAGGATAGAGGGTGGCCCAGGTTTTTAGCAGAGTGGGTATGTCAGGAGGGAGTTGGTCAGAAGGGATCCCTCCTAGTAGGGCATGCCGCCAGACTTCTTTTGCAAAGGGGCAATAGAGGAGCAGATGGTCAGCAGATTCTTCATGGATTTGACAGAGAGGGCATCAAATTCTAGTTTTAGCAGCTCAGAGCAGTCCTAACACTTCGACTTCATTATTTTTCTGTTAAATTATTAGTAATGGAGCACATATCAATTAAAAAAATATTATGGTAATATTAATATTAATATCAAAATTGCAGCCTATTTTTTTTTTTTTTTAAATAAATATTGGTCGTCGCAATTGCGACGCAAACGTTAATTGTTGCGACAATTTTGTTGTATAAACAACGAAAAGATGTCGTCATCTGTGCGACGACAAATTCAATTGTTGCGACAGTTGTGCTATATAAAAGTGAAAATTTGGCATCGCCTGTGCGACGACAACTTCAATTGTTGCGACAATTGTGCTATATAAAAATGAAAAGTTGTCGTCACACGTGCGACGACAACTTCAATTGTTGTGACAGTTTTTCTATATAAAAATGAAAAGTTGTCGTCACACGTGCGATGAAAACTTCAATTGATGCAACAGTTTTGTTATATAAACAACGAAAAGTTGTCATCGAACACGCGACAACAACTTCAATTGATGCGACGATTTTTCTATGTAAACAATGAAAAGTTGTCGTCGCCAGTGAGACGATTGATTAAATTATTGCGATAGTTTTTCTATACAAACCATGAAATTTGTTGTTGCAATGGGCGTCGCAATTGAGACGAAATGTTGGTTTCACATAGTTTGCCTATATTGTCGTATTGGTGACGATATTTCTTTTTTTTGTCGCAATTGCCTATGTTGTCGCACTTGTGACATTTGTTCAAGTTCGTCGCAATTACCACGTGACATAAAATGGTGTTTCAAAGACTCCTAATTCGTCGTAATGTGAACAACATAACGTCGCAAGAGCGTCGAAACAGCTGTCACAAAATGAACCAAATATGCTAGTGTCAACAACTCCTTAAGCCTCTGAAATGCCTCCTCACATTTTTCAGTCCAAACAAACTTATTGTTCTTCTTCGGCAATTCCATAATTGGATTTGCTATCTTCAAAAACCCCTCAACGAACCGTCGATAGTATCCTGTTGAACCCATGAATCTACACACTTCTGGGACATTCGTCGATGCAGACCATTCCATAATAGCTTCGAGCTTTGCGAGATCCACGAAGATACCTTCATCGGAGATGACATGCCATAAGTAGTGAATATTCAATTGATAAAATGAGAATTTAGACAACTTCCCATACAATTTGTTCTCTCATAGACACTGTAGTACCAAGCGCAAGTGCTCTTCATGCTCCTCCATTGTTCGAGAGTAAATCAAAATATCATCAATGAATACTTGGATGAACCTGTCCAAGTATTCATGGAACACCCCGTTCATCAAACACATAAATACCCCTAGGGAGTTCGTCAGTTCAAACGGTAAAACAGTAAACTCGTAATGTCCAAACCTTGTCTTAAAGGCGGTCTTAGGGATGTCATCCTCATGATCTGTAGCTGGTGATACCCCGATCTCAAGTCGATATTTGAAAACATCGTCGCACCTTTCATCTAATCGAACAGATCGTCAATCCTTGGCAACGAGTACTAACTCTTGATCGTTGCCTTGTTCAATTGACGGTAGTCGATGCAGAGTCTCCCTGACCCATCCTTCTTCTGTATGAAGATAACAGGTGCACCCCATGGTGACAAACTTGGACGTATAAGTCCTAGGTCCAACAAATCCTTCAATTGCATTCTCAACTCCTGTAACTTCGGGCTCAAAATATGATAAGGCGTTCTTGCTATCGATTTAGTCCCCAATTTTAGGTCTATGGTAAATTCCAATTCCCTCTCTAGCGACATCCCAGGTAACTCCTCAGGGAAGATGTTCGTAAACTTTCTTACCACCGGAAGGTGTTCTAGACCTTCCGCTACTCCCTTCTCATTTAACGCAAGGATCGCATAAAGCTTTCATCCCTTGCACATGGTCTTCTATAGATGCAAGGAAGAGATTAACCTCGAGGAAACTCCCTAGTTCCAACCTAGAATCATGCTTCTCTGTCCCTCATCATCAACCAAGATCAACCGTTTTGTCTTACAGTTGGGTATCACCTCATGCGATTCGAACCAGTCCATACTGATCACGACGTCATAAGATCCTAAGATTGTGACGTACAAGTTGGCCCTGGTGAAAAACTCTACCAGGTTAAGGATATAGCCTGTAACCTTCCCACCAACCTTCTATTTGGCTCCATAAACCATTTCTACAAATATTAACTCATCCTGTTTGATTGCCTTTACCTTAATTTTGTTTAGCATTGTCCCATAAATGAAACTCTCTGTAGCACCTAGATCTATCAAAATACTAAAGGTCTAGTCAATGACGGTACCTGATGTCTCGAGCACAGTGGACTGGTGCTCTGCCTAGCGGTTATTCATCGCTGCATGAATCTGATGGGCCTTGCCTAAATATCCCACGGTAGTGGGTCCGACTGATCCAAATGCTCTAGTCCTCTCCACTAGGCAGTCGCACTGGTAATGTGGCTCCCCAGATTCCAACACACTTTCTTCGGTCCAGTATTCCTGGTACCCGAAGTAGAAACTGAATCCTAACATTAAGGCCAAACATGAACTTGTTGACCTTAATTTTCTCGATAATTTGGTGTTGAGCATACCCAAGCAGCTCCAAAAATGGGCCTCGTACTCAGGCACCTTACGAACTCCCTGTCAAAAGGAATAGAACTCGTTGAGATGATGCTCAACGAATTCCTCAGAAAGATACCTCTCCTGGAACCGTTCCTTGAACATTTCCCATGACATGTCTTCGACGACCATGTTCAATTGCGACAGGAGCGTCTTCCACCATAGAAGAGTGCTCCCCTTCAGTTGAAATACCACCATGTAGACCTTCATGTTGGAGCTATAGTCGCGAAGTGCAAAGCACATTGCCATATTCACCAACCATGCCTCGGTGGCTGCACTGTCCAAGGCACCAAAGAACTTAAGAAATTTGAACTTCTCGAGCTCGTGGTGAATACTAATAGTACTGTTTAGGCACATTGTGGACCCTTAGGGGTACATGCGCCCTGGCCTCATCTCAATACAGATGGTGAATCAAGGCCTCTGACAATCTCTGGAAGGACCTTGTTAGACCATCATCATCCCTTACAACAATTGAATCCAGCCCAAGGACTTGTTCTTCCCCTTGGGGGTTACACTCTGAGGGTGTGGGCACCTCTGGATGCAGCGCACCTCCTTCCATGGAACCCATTGCGAACCTCTATGGCGTCCTCTCATCGATATCACCACATGGACACATTAAAGTTTTACTTAGCACTAGGTTATTACTCAAGGGTTTACTGCAGTGGAAATCATGGCGATCCACAATCATAGGGTTGAACCCACTCTGATACCACATGTAGTAAACTCATCGTTATGACTACAAGCGACTGAACAATTTTTTTTATTTTTTTTTTAGCAGGAAAGCCACAACAAAAACAGTTAAACAACACAAGTTGATGACGAACACAATGCACACAGATCAAGAAATATATAACAACAACTGAACATACTATCACATCATGCAACTAGACAAAACATGCGCTAATCAATAGACGGATAAAAATGACTACCCACCCAACACAAGCAAGACAACACCTACAAGCTAAAGGACAACATCAACAACCTGACACAACAGCTTCGAAGACCAGTAACTAGAAACCTCTACGACGTGAAAAAACCAACGCATTAAGGAGTTACAAACCAAGTACCAACATCCATTACAATGAACAATACGCCCACATCGGGAAGCACCAGACTTCGTCCAGGTTATCATTCGCATTTATCTGTCAGGGCATGCAATGATCCCCTCATCAGGAATCATGTTTTCACAAGGCAATAGGCGTGATAGTGACAATGGTGCAACATCACATATCTAGACCTTTAACCCAAGATAAATCCCTCATGCTGGGAAACTGAATTATCTGTCAATAAATACGCGAAGACTACAAGAAAATTTAATTTCGAGTGCCACCTATGACAACACTGAATAATTGATTGATAAAAAATTTAACTCAACGAAGTTGGAATACTGGAGTAATGGATTTTACTAACATGGAATCTACCTATCTATGAACAGATAATGGCCATACACTAGGCTTAAAGAGTTGATCTGTCAAAATATAGATGGAATTAAGATCTAAGTGTTCTCGTTAAGGTTTTACCACATTCATTGGTAGATACAAGATTGAAATCCAAACAATTTAGGTTAATTACATGGATATTTAAACAATGAGAATCTCCACGTAATCTAAAAGGAGAGAAAACAACTATACTCATCCACCGGAATTGATATGACATTAATAATTACTTCTCTTAGTTTTAAAATTAAAGATCACTAATTTTCAACATGATAACAGGACTATTCGATTTGCAAGGTTTTAAATTCCAGAATCCTTCAATGTAATGGATAAAAGAGAGTGAAAATAATTCCTCACTGGACATAACCTTGAAGGTTGTATGAGCGCCTTCCCTGGATTGGGCTCTATTCGTTTTTTTGTTTTTATTGCGTTGATCTCTCAATCATTACTCAACCCTCCACAATTTCTATACAAGAAATGAATCTCTCCTCTCTAGATCGAGGATTGTGACAATGTACAAGGGTGATGATAAATAATCGATTGGTCGATATCGTTGGAGATTAAGAGTATATAAATACATCATAAATAAATTATTACTCAAAACAAATGGCGATCTAATCAAAGGATGCCATTGACCTGTGATTTCTTACTATTAGGTAAAGAAAATTTACCCTGACCAAAACCAAATAGCGAAAATATCTGATTTTTGAAAAAGGAGAACAAGGATTTATAACCTGCCACTAAATCAGATTTACTCCATCTTTTGTCTTTGTAAATTTTGGTGCATTCTGTAAAGTATTAATTGCAAATTCATTAGCATTAAAATTTCCTTTAAAGACCTATCTGAAGATCCGTCCAGCTTACTTAGTCAACTTCCAACTCAATCTAACAATATTATCGTTGTGTATTAATAAAAGGTTGTCTAGCTGTCTATATAAAAAGGGCACTATATGTCATATAATAATCATTGTCTATATATATAACCGTTGCCTATATAATCACTGTCAAATATATAGTCGTTGTCATATATACTCGTTGACTATGTAATCATTGTCATATATAACCACTATCTATATAATAAAATCAACTGCTATTAATGTTGTCTAACTATGTGCGTTAATCAAATCATGTCCATTAATGATGTCTAACCATGCACTATATATTAATGAGAAATCAAAAATAAAACCATGTGCTATCTATTAATAATAAATCAACAATCAACATATCGTTGTCCATTAATAATTATTGTCAACAATCAAATCATTGTAAATATATATACAGATCGTTGCCAGTCAATCATTATTACTAAAAAGGAAAATTGTTGTCATACAAAGCATAAATTCATTGTCATACTCAGCCCAAAATTGCTGCCATACACAACATAAAATCGTTGTTATACACAGCATAAAATAATTCATTGTCATACAATGCAACATTTAAATTCATTGTCTAAAATACACTGCAACATTTAAATTCGTTGTCAAAAATATACTGCAACATTTAAATTCACTGTCTAAAATACACTGCAACATTAAAAACGATTGCCAACTGGACGCTTATAATGGTTTATTCCATCAATAAAAAGAATTCAAATGTGGACACCTATAAATATTTATTTAACAATGAAAATGAATTCGAATATGGATTCTTATAAAGGTTTGTTTCAATAGTAGAAATGATTTCAAAAACTAGACGCATATAAAGGTTATTCAGCAGTAAAAGAAATTTCAATTTGGATACCTATAATGGTTATTCAATAGTAAAACGAATTTAAAATCTAGGCGCAATAACTTTGGATTAAAAGTTGACAAGAACAATTATTTAACACCTGAGGTTTCTGTGCACTCGAAAAATCGAGGGAAGTAAATCGTCTAGTGAGAGAGGTAAGACATTGGGCGTTAAAAAAACAAAACGTAGAGCACAACGGACAAAAACGAAGAGACAATCATTCAAATAGAAACACAGAGATAGGTAAGGGATAGATAGCTAAGCAAAAAAATTATCCTTCACTTATTATCCATGCACAGGAAAGAAGGACATTGAAATCTCAGTCTTAAACACCGGAGTGAAGATAGTCGATTAGGTTCCTAGCCGACTGCTCAGGCACAAACTAATAAGTTAAGGATAAGGGACAAAAGATAAAAACACAATTTTTCATTGTATTCAATCAATAAAAAAAAATGTAGAGAAGTCATTGCAATCATAGTTTGGGTTCGCCATGGTAATCAATTCAAAAATACATCGAGCATAAGGCTGGGTTGACTTTAAGTTCTCTGATCATAAAATGTAGGGCTCATCAAGACAAATTGTTGAAGGATAAAATGAAATCTCTGGATAGTGTTACGTTGATTTAACATAAAATTAAACACAGTAGAAGTACATTACTGAAGGCATGGGAACAATATTTAAACTACCTTTCAATACAATATACACAAGCGTACCGTAGCCAAATGCGAAAGCTCCGAGTCATTGTCCTGCATGCGCTCTGTCTAGCTCCCACTTGCCAACCAATGTGACCTCACCAATACCTCCCAACCAACGCTAGGGGTACTCTTCTTCCCTCTGAGCCCCCCCGAACCACAAAGGGGCCATGCACACAATACCAGAGAATGTTAGCACCTAGCTTGCCTCACAAGGTCGAGCTACCACTCGTTACCCAAGATGGGTATCCCAACTCCCACAAGAGAAAGTTCAGTCAAGATAAAATTTCAGCAGCATAACGTTACGCAAAAATATGTGATCCATACTCCTCCTCCATCATTTTTATAGAGTTTTTAAGTAATTAGTTTCCCAAATTCTCATTAAATTCCTTTTTCAGTTAAATAATTTTGAGAAATCTTCCCCGTACACATGTCGCTCGATCCTCTAGTTGCACCAGAAAATCAATTTTATTAGTTAATTAATTATTCCTATTTCCCTCACCCACCTAAAATAATTCCTAAAAATGCTCCTCGTTGTACCAATATTCCCTTACAAATCTTAAATGACTTATGCCTTACTTAATTCCTAGTTGAGTTCATAATTAGAGAGTCCCAGAGGCTAGATTCCTTACTAAGTTAGACATTCATCTTTTTCTTTAAGTTTCCCTTTTTCTTTATGTTTCCCTTTTTCTTTAAGTTTTCGTTTTCTTTTAAGTTTCCCCTTTTTTCCTTTTTAACTAAAAATCAAATTAGCAAGTGTACATAAAACAACCATTTTCCCTTTTAATAAATTTAATCCTCCATTATAATTTTGACTTTAATAAATAATTTTGAATTTCTTACCCCCCTTCTTGGTACATGTTATTTTTTTTTATTTTTTTATTTTTTTACCACACATTCTACTTAGACCTATGTTTTAATTTTCACTAGGTTGGGCGACAATTTTTAAGGGAACTTTTAGCTATTAAATTTTTTACTCATTCCATCATCTATTTTAAGGCTGACCAGGTCCTAAGGAGGCATAGTTTTCTAGGCACTAGGTTTATTAACTTATCAGTGAAAATCGCGACGTTCACTATGTGCTCCAAGGGTGCCACTCACCTCCTTTCGTTTTCAATGTGCGATGTGCCCTTCAAGATGCACTACATGCTCCAAGGGTGCCACTCGTCTCTTTCTATTTTCCTTACGCGACGTGCCCTTCAAGATGCACTACGTGCTCCAAGAGTGACACTCGCCTCTTGATTAAATTTGGTAGACGTCAAACCCCTAGATTCAATACTCCACCAGGTGATCTTGTGGGATACTAAGGTCCTCTAAGAAATAAGGCCCCTGCCTTATTGTGCACCCCTTAGAATCATCGTGAGCGACTGTCACAGTCTTCAATCAAGACATTGTGGGTCTTCTCGAATTAGGTAATCATTAACCTACAGTTTGAGCCATGGCGAGAGTGCTAGTAGGTTGTGGCAAGGCTGTTTCCACACCCCTCCCTCAAAGTCTTTAGTTGTCGTGCATGACCCTCTACTCCACATGTGAGTCTGGTCGTCAATCTATCGTCAACCTACATCCATCAAGGAATCATGTCAACAATAATAATCAATAGTCATAACATATGATCATATGTACATATGTCACATCAAAAACATTCAAACGCAACAGTCCACTCCCTGAATCGATCTGGAGTCCAAGGGTTTCATCGATGCCTCTGCATCCTCGAGGTCCAAATTCCTACACACTCAGGAAAACCCAGTTAATATCACCTGTCATCAAAATAACATATCATCAAATCCATAATATGTCATAATCATAATCAAAACGACCAATAGATATAATAACCCAGATCGCTTGCAAACAAGTGTCCTCAAAGAACAAGTTTGCTCAGTGCGCACAAGAGCGGGATGTTACCTACACCCCCTCTTGGTTTAAACTTTGTCCCAAAGTTTCACAATATATAAGTGTCAAGATAAAGAGTATCATAGTATCATAAGTATATCTATCAAACAAAAATGAAAACTGTTGGCGCATATCATATGCGCCCTCCCAAGTCGCCAAGTGTAGACTATAGTTGTCCCACTAGACCTTGACCTGATCTATTATTCGACGTCATAGCTGTTGAATGCCATGGTTTAGGATGTGGACTGGCTTAGTAGTGAGTGTACCCTCGTCAAATACCTGCAAGGAAATCATGTCAATAACATGTGTAGTATCACTAATATAATGTCTAAAAACTGATACATGAAAAACATCGTGCATATGCCTCAAAGAATTAGGCAAGGCTAGTTGATAGGTCACGAGTCCCCTCCTTTCCACAATATTGAAAGGTCCCATGAACCTAGGAGATATTTTAGCACCCTTTCCAAACTTGATCTAACTCTTATGCAGTTTCACCTGCAAGAAGACTCGATCACCAACTTCATAACTACGGTCGACACGATGCACATCATCATAACTATTATGTCGATCCTGCACTTCCTTGATCCTTTGTTTATTGTTTTCATTTGATATTCCATTTCTTGGATTTCTTCTGGTCCCACCAGGACCCTATCCTCAAGTCGATCCCAACTCAAAGGAATCTGACACGGTCGCCCATAAAGAAACTAGAAAGGCACCATCTTAATGGTGCTTTGATAATTGTTGTTATATGCAAATTCTACCAGTGGAAAGAATTCTTCCCAACAATTTTGTTGGTCCATCACGTACATGCACAACATGTCCTCCAATATTTGGTTTGTTCGTTCGGTCTTCCCATCTATCTCCGGGTGATACGCAATACTAAAGTTAAGTTGGGTTCCCAAGACCTCTTGGAAACTAGTCCAAAATCATCCAGTAAACACTAATCCTCAAACAAATATAATCCTCTTAGGTATTCCACGCAGCCTCACAATCTCTCTGATGAAAAATCTAGCTATGTCAGGTGCCTGATATGCCATACACACAAGAATAAAAGGAGCACTCTTCGTCAGAGTGTCGACTACCACAAAAATTGAGTCATGTCTCCTTGCCGTCAGTGGCAATCCAGCAATGAAATCCATCGAAATGACCTCCCATTTCGATTTAGGAATAGCGTGTGGCTGTAGTAATCATGTCGGATGTCTATATTCAGCTTTCACCTGCTAACATTATAGAAATATGGCCACGTAGTTGACTATGTCTGCCTTCATTCCTTTCCAGAAGAATAAGGGTTTAAGGTCCGCCCTCATCTCCGTGACTCCTGGGTGAGCCATTTACACTGCTCTGTGAGACTCGTTTAGGATAAAACTCCTCAACTTGTCGTTGGGTGGTACGTAAATCTAACTTTTAAATATCAATTATCCATCGTTGTCCAACGTAAATCCTTCAAATCTTGGTATCAAATATTCAATTTGTTTTGTTCGATAAAATATTTGGCCTCCTTGTACCAGTCATCATCGTGCTGTAAAGTTAGAATATTTTCACGTAGATTCATCTAAAGAGGCATCACCGAAAATATGCATGGTCTACGACTCAATGCATCAACTACTCTGTTCATTGTGCCCTTTATGTAAGTAATCTTGAAATCGTACTCACTAAGCAATTCCGACCAACACCGATGTCGCGCGTTCAAGTCGCTTTGCATAAAGATGTGTTGTAGTCCATAGTCGTTCGTTTTTAGTTCCAATTTTTGTCCAATAAGGTAGTGTCTCCAAAATATTAGGCATAAAAAATGGCCAACAACTCCATATCGTGCGTTGCATAGTTCTCCTCTTGCATTCTCAATTTTCTATAGATGTAAGTGATCACTCGACCGTCTTGCATCAAAATTATGCCTAAGCCTTCCTTGGATGCATCAGTGCATACCAAGAATTCGGTGTCCATGTCAGGGACCTTTAGTATTGGTGTTGTCATCAACAAATCCTTAGGCCTCTGAAATGCCTCCTCGCATTTCTCGGTCCAAACAAACTTCTTGTTCTTCTTCGACAATTCTGTAATTGGATTTGCTATCTTCGAAAAACCCTCGATGAACCATCAGTAGTATCCCGCTAAAGCCATGAAGATACACACTTCAGGGACATTCGTCAGTTCAATCCATTCCACAATAGCTTTGAACTTTGCGGGATCCACGATGATACTTTCGTTGGAGATGAAATACCCTAAGTAGTGAATATTTGATTGATAAAACGAACATTTAGACAACTTCCCATACAATTTGTTCTCTCGTAGATATTGTAGTACCAAGCGCAAGTGCTCGTCGTGCTCCTCCATCATCCGAGAGTAAATCAAAATATTGTCAATGAATACTTGGACGAACCTATCCAAGTATTCGCGGAACACCCTGTTCATCAAACTAATAAATACCCCTGGGGCGTTCGTCAGTCCAAACAATAAAACAATAAACTCGTAATGTCCAAACCTCATCTTAAAGGCGGTATTAGGGATGGCATCCTCATGATCCGTAGCTGGTGATACCCTAATCTCAAGTCAATATTTGAAAACACCGTCATGCCTTTCATCTGATCAAACATATCATCAATCCTTGGCAATGGGTACTAATTCTTGGTCGTTTCCTTGTTTAATTGATGGTATTCGATGAAGAGACTCCATGACCCATCCTTCTTCCATATGAAGATAATAGGCGCACCCCATGGTGATACACTTGGACGTATAAGTCCTAGTTCCAACAAATCCTTCAGTTACAGTCTCAACTCATGTAACTTCGGGGTTGACATCCGATAAGGCGTTCTTTCTCTCAGTTCAGCCCCCAATTTTAGGTCTATGGTAAATTCCAATTCCCTCTCTGGAAGAATCCTAGGTAACTCCTTCGGGAAGAAGTCCACAAAATCTCTTACCACCGGAAGGTGTTCTAGACCTTCCGCTACTCCCTTCTCGTTTAATGAAAGTATCACAAAAATCTTACATCCCTTGTGCATGCTCTTCCATAGATGAAAGGAAGAGATGAACCTCAGGGAAAATCCCTAGTTCCAACCTACAATCACGTGTCTCTTTCCCTCATCATCAACCAAGCTCAATTGTTTTGATCGCCTCATGCAATTCCAACCAATCCATATTGATCACGATGTCATAAGATCATAATATCATGACGTACAGGTTGGCCCTGGTGAAAAAATCTCCCAGGTTAAGGCTACAGTCCGTAACCTTCCCACCAACCTTCTGTTTGGCTTCAAAAGCCATTTCTACAAAGCTAAACTTATCATGTTCGACTGCCTTTACCTTAATTATTTTTAGCGCTGCCCTGGAAATGAAACTCTCTGTAGCACTTGGATCTATCAAAATACTAAGGGTCTGGTCAGCGATGGTACCTGACATCTTGAGCACAATCGACTGGTGCTCTGCCTGGCGGTTATTCACCACTGCATGAATCCGATGGGCCTTGACCAAATCTCCCACGGTAGTGGGTCCGACTGATCCAGATGCTCTAGTCCTCTCCACTGGGAAGTCGCGTTGGTAAAGTGGCTCCCCACATTCCAACACACTTTCTTCGGTCCAGTATTCCTGATACCTGAAGTAGAAGTAGAATACTAACATTAAGGCCAAACAAGAACTTGTTTACCTTAATTTTCTCAGTAATTTGGTGTGGAGCATACCTAAGCAGCTCCAAAAATGGGCCTCGTACTCGGGCACCATAATACCACCCTCTCACAAGGCCTTGAACGCGTTGAGCTGACACTCAATGAATTCATCAGAAAGATACCTCTCCTGGAGCCTTTCCTCGAATAGTTCCCATGACACATCTTCAACGACCATGTTCAATTGCGATAGGAATTCCTTCCACCATAGAATAGCACTCCCCTTCAGTTGAAAGACCGCCATGTGGACCTTCATGTTGGAGGTATAGTCACGAAGTGAAAATCACATCACCATATTCTCCAACCATGCCTCGGAAGCTGCACCATCTGGGGCACCAAAGAACTCAGGAAATTTGACCTTCTCAAGTTTTCGATGAATACTAATGGTACTGGTTGGGTGCATTGTGGACCCTCAGGGGTACAGACACCCTGGCCTCATCTCAATACATATGATGAATCAAGGCCTTTGGCAATCTCTGGAAGGACCTTGTCAGACCATCATCATCCCTTACAACAATTGAATCCATCCCAAGGACTTGTTCTTCCCCTTGGGGGTTAGACTCCGAGGGTGTGGGCACCTCTGGAGGCGTTGCACCTCCTTCCATGATGCCCGTTGCAAACCTCTATGGCGTCCTCTCATCGAGATCACCACATGGATGGGTTAAAGTTTTACATAGTGATAGGTTATTACTCAAGGGTTTGTTGCAGTGGAAAGCATGGTGATCCACAGTCGCAGGGTTGAACCCGCTCTGATAACATATGTAGTAACCCCGTCGTTATGACTACAAGCGACTCAACGCAAATGCAATTTTTTTATTTTTTTTAGCAGGAAGGCCACAACGAAAACAATTAAACAACACAACTTGACAACGAACACAATGCAAGCATATCAGGAAATAGACAACAACGACTCAACATACTAGCACATCATGCAACTGGACGAAACATGCACTAATCAATAGACATATAAAAACGACTACCCGCCGTCACAAGAAAGTCAATGCCTACAATATAAAGGACAATATCAACAACCCGACACAACGACTTTGCGACTAGTAACTAGAAACCTCTATGCCACGCAAAAACCAATGCATTAAGCCATTACAAACCAAGTACCAACATCCATTACAATGAACAATACTCCCACATCGGAAAGCACCAAACTTTGGTCAAGTTATCATTTGCATCTATCTGTTAGGGCGCGCAATGATCCCCTCATCAGGAATCACGCCATCACAAGGTGATAGGCGTGACAGTGACCATGGCACAACATAACATATCTAGACCTTTAGCCCAAGCTAAATCCCTCATGTTGGGAGACCAACTTATCTGTCAATAAATATGCGAAGACTACAAGAAAATTTAATTTTGAGTTCCACCTATGGCAACACTGAATAATTGATTGATAAAAATTTTAACTCAACAAAGTTGGAATACTGTAGTAATGGATTTTACTAACATGGCATATACATATCTATGAATAGATAATTGCCATACAACAGGCTTAGAGAGTCGATCTATCAAAATATAGATGGAATTACGATCTAGGTGTTCTCGTTAAGGTTTTACCACGTTCATTGGTAGATACGAGATTGAAATCCAAACAATTTAGGTAAATGACATGGATACTTAAATAGTTAGAATCTCCACATAATCTAAAAGGAGAGAAAACAACTATAATCATCCACCGGAATTGATAAGACATTAATAATTACTTCTCTTAGTTTTAAAATTAAAGCTCACTAATTTTCAACAGGATAACAGGACTATTCGATTTGCAAGATTTTAAATTCCAGGATCCTTCAATGTAATGGATAAAACAGAGTGAAAATAATTCCTCACTGGACATAACCTTGAATGTTGTATGAGCGCCTTCCCTGGATGAGTGCATTCCCTGGATTGGGATCTATTTTGTTTTTGTTGCGTTGATCTCTCAATCATTACTCAACCCTCCACAAGTTCTATACAAGAAATGAATGTCTCCTCTCTAGATTGAGGATTGTGACAGTGTACAAGGGCGATGATAAATAATCAATTGGTCGATATCGTTGGAGATTAAGAGCATATAAATACATTGGAAATAAACTATTAGTCAAAATAAATGGCAATCTAATTAAAGGATGCCATTGACGTGTGATCTTTTACTATTAGGTAAATAAAGTTTACCCTGACCGAAACCAAATAGAGAAAATATCTGATTTTTGAAAAAGGAGAACAAGGATTTATAACCTTCGACTAACTCAGATTTACTTCATATTTTGTCTTTGTAAATTTTGGTACATTCTGTAAAGTATTAATTGCAAATTCATTAGCATTAAAATTTCCTTTAATGACCTATCTGAAGATCCGTCCAACTTACTTAGTTAACTTCCAACTCAGTCTAATAATATTATAGCTGTGTAAATTAATAAAAGGTTGTCTATATAAAAAGGGTGCTATCTGTCATATATATATATATATATATATATATAATCGATTTCTATATAATCATTGTCAAATATATAGTCGTTGTCATATATAACTGTTTCCTATGTAATCACTATCATATATATAATCTTTGTCATATAAATAATTGTTGTCATATATAATCATTGTCTATATAATAAAATCAAGTGTTATTAATGTTGTCTAACCATGTCCGTTAATCAAATCATGTCCATTAATGTTGTCTAACCATGCGCTCTCTATTAATGAGAAATCAACAATAAAACCATGTGCTATCTATTAATAATAAATCAACAATCAACAAATAGTTGTCCATTAATAATTACAATCAATAATCAAATCGTTGTCAAGATGTATACACATATTTTTCATTCAATCATTATTACTAAAAAGGAAAATCGTTGTCATACATAATATAAATTCGATGTCATACTCAGCCTAAAATCGCTTCCATACACAGCATAAAATCGATGTCATACACAGCATAAAATAAATTGTTTTCATACAGTGCAACATTTAAATTCGTTGTCTTAAATACACTGCAATCAAAAATACTCTGCAACATTTAAATTCATTGTCTAAAATACACTGCAACATTAAAAATGATTGCCAACTAGATGCTTATAATGGTTTATTCCATCAATAAAAAGAATTCAAATCAGGATGCCTATAAAGATTTATTTAACAATGAAAACAAATTCGAATATGGACGCCTATAAAGGTTTGTTTCAACAGTAGAAACAATTTCAAAAACTAGACGGATATAAAGGTTATTCAACAGTAAAAATGATTTCAATTTGGATGCCTATAATGGTTATTCATCAGTAAAATGAATTCAAAATTTGAGCGCAATAACTCTGGATTAAAAGTTAACAAGAACAGTTTTATAATGCCCGGGTTTCCGTGATAAACTCAGGAAAACGAGGGAAGTAAATCGTCCAGTGAGAGAGGTAAGACATTGGGCGTTAGAACAACAAAACACAGAGCACAATGGACAAAAATGAAGAGACAATCATTCAAATAGAAACACAGAGATAGGTAAGGGATACATAGCTGGGCTAAAAGTTTATCCTTCACTTATTATCCATGCACATGAAAGAAGGGAATTCAAATCTTATTCCTAAACACCAGAGTGAAGACAGTCGATTAGGATCCTAGCTGATTACTCAGGCACAGACTAATAACTTAAGGATAAGGGATAGAAGATAAAAACACAATTTTTCATCGTATTCAATCAATAAAAACAAACGTTGAGAAGTCATTGCAATCAGATTTTGGGTTCACCATGGGAATGAATTCAAAAATACAGCAGGCATAAGGCTGTGATGACTTTAAGTTCTTCGATCATAAAATGTTGGGCTCATCAAGACAAATTGTTGAAGGATAAAATGAAATATCTGAATAGTGTTACGCTGATTGAACATAAACTTAAACACAGTAGAAGTACATTATTGAAGGTGCAGGAACAATATTTAAACTACCTTTCAATACAATATACACAAGCGTACCGTAGCCAAATGTGAAAGCTTCGAGTTGTTTTCCTGCGCATGCTCATCCAGCTCCTGCTTGCCAACCGATGTGACCTCACCGGTACCTCTGAGCCAATGCTAGGGGTACTCTTCTTCCCCCTAAGCCCCCCGAGCTACAAAGGGGCCACGCACACAATACCAAAGAATGCTAGCACCCATCTCACCTCACAAGTTCGAGCTACCACTCATTACCCGATATGGGTATCCCAACTCCCACAAGAGAAAGCTTAGTCAAGATAAAATTTCAGCAGCGTAATGTTACACAAAAATATGTGATCCATACTCGTCCTCCTCTATCCTTTTTATAGATTTTTTAAGTAGTTAGTTTCCCAAATTCTCATTAAATTCCCTTTTCAGTTAATTAATTTTGAAAAACCTCCCTCGTACACATGTCACCCGATCCCCTGGTTGCACCAGAAAATCAATTTTATTAATTAATTAATTATTCCTATTTCCCTCACCCACCTAAAAGCATTCCTAAAAACACCCATCGGTGTCCTAATATTCCCTTACAAATCTTAAATGACTTATGCCTTACTTAATTCCTAGTTGAGTTCATAATTAGAGAATCCCAAAGGCTAGATTCCTTACTAAGTTAGACATTCAGCTTTTTCTTTAAGTTCCCTTTTTCTTTATGTTTCCCTTTTATTTAAGTTTCTGTTTTCTTTTAAGTTTCATTTTTCTTTTAATTTTCTTTTTTCTTTTAAGTTTCCCCCTTTTTCCTTTTTAACTAAAAATCAAATTAGCAAGTGTACATAAAACAACCATTTTCCCTTTTAATAAATTTAATCCTCCATTATAATTTTGACTTTAACAAATAAGTTTGAATTTCTTACCCCCTTCTTGTTACATGTTATTTATTTTATTTTATTTTGACCACACATTCTACTTAGACCTAGGTTTTAATTTTCACTAGGTTGGGCGACAATTTTTAAGGGAAATTTTAGTTATTAAATTTTTTACTCATTCCATCATCTATTTTAAGGCCAACCAGGTCCTAAGGAGGCATAGTTTTCTAGGCACTAGGTTTATTAACTTATCAGTGAAAATCACGACGTTCCATTCAGGTCGCACTATGTGCTCCAAGGGTGCCACTCGCCTCCTTCTGTTTTCATTGTGTGACATGCCCTTCAATGCGCACTATGTGCTCCAAGGGTCCCACTCACCTCTTTCTATTTTCCTTGTGTGGAATTCCCTTCAAGACGCACTACTTGCTCCAAGGGTGCTACTCGCCTCTTGACTGAATTTGGTATACGTCAAACCACTGGAGTCAATACTCCACCAGGTGATCTTGTGGGAGACTAATGTCCTCTAAGGAATAAGGCCCCTACCTTATTGTGCGCCCCTTAGAATCATCGTGAGTGACTATGACAGTCTTCCCTCACGTCATCGTGGGTCATCTTGAACTAGGTAATCGTTAACCTACAGTTCGAGCCATGGTGAGAGTGCTAGTAGGTTGTGGTAGGGATGTTGCCACACCTCTCCCTCAAAGTCTCTGGTTGTCGTGCATGACCCCTCTACTCCACATGTGAGTCTGGTCGGCAAGTTATCGTCATCCTGCATCCATCAACAAATCATGTCAACAATATTAATCAATCATCATAACATCTAATCATATGTACTTATGTCACATCAAAAAAATTCAAACCCAACAATCCACTCCCTAAATCGATCCGTAGTCCAAGGGTTTCATTGATGCCTCTGCATCCTCGAGGTCCAAAGTCCTGAACACTCAGGCAAACCCAGTCAATAGCACGTGTCTATGTAATACAACCAAATAACATATCATCAAATCCATAATATCTCATAATCATAATCAAAATGACCAATAGATATAATAATCTGGATCACTTCCAGGCAAGTGTCATCAAAGAATAAGTTCGCGCAGTGCACGCAAGAGCGGGATGTTATAGAATCAAACATGTTTTTCATAGTATGAGTTACCACATTTTTTAATTTTGTTTGAAACATCTATTGAATCTGACTGTAATTTTAGTAATCATTTAAAAAGAAATGTCCCAAATGTATTCTTGTTTGGAATCCAGTAGGATTTAACCCATTTATGTATTTAAGTGCATGTAATTGGGTTAGTGCATCCTTATTTATTTGTTGTTCACATGGCTTTGTTTCTTCAACTGGAATTATTTGAATTGACAGAGTTGTTTTTTTAATTCTTGGCCCTGGCCAAATAAAATTCAAACCTATATGCAATATGGGTCTTGGCCCTTAAGCCTCATGATGGTTTGTTGGAAAAGATTTGTTTGAATATGCAATATTATCAATCTCAGTGTTGGTGGTAATTTATGAATAAAGTATTGTCTGTAAACAAACCCAATTCTCTTATTTTTACAGTTGAAACTAATATTTAACTTGGGGAGTTAATAGACTTGAACCCGTATCTATTTAAGTGCATGATGCTCAATATCTCTTCCATTCAAGTTGTCTTCTTCTTGGCCTCACTTTCCCAATTTAAATGGTTTTTGGTTGAAGGACCTTTAGACTTGGTTTATTTTTTACGTGCATACATATGTGGTTATGTGCTAGCATATTTCCAACTATTTGGACTGAATTGAAAAAGGATAAATGTAGTCATTTATGGTGAGAATGATATAACACTCTGGTTTTGATTGATTATTATATTAACTCTTTTAAAGATTACTTTGAGAATACACAAGTATGAGTATTAAAAACAAGTAAATCTCATATTGGAGACACAATATGCATGTGTTCAGTTATGATGGAATGATAAACATGTTATTTGTAATAATTGATATGTTGTATGGATTAAGAAAGAGAATTGGTTTAGGTCATATGTTTTAAAGGATTGTTAAATAAACTTTCATGTTTCCCTCATACATATAATTTTTTATAAGCTATACTTCCCAATCCTTCTCATAAATTCCATTTTTTCCAATTTGTTCCATGTCTATATAATTAAAAGATGAAATGGAAATGAATTTTAGATTGATAGAAAGAAGTGAACAACATGATGAATGATTA
>SNQJ01S0127337.1:35442-45784 GCA_010110895.2 Picea sitchensis | reverse complement strand
GCTAACTCTATGCAAACAGAGTTTGAGATGTCCATGATAGGAGAACTATCATATTTTCTTGGCTTACAAGTAAATCAGAGTTCTGCAGGAATATTTATCTCTCAAGAAAAATATTTGAAAGAGATATTGAAGAAATTTTAGATGGGGGATTCCTCTCCTGTTAGCACACCTATGGTGGTTGGCTGCAAGCTCAGTAAAGATGATATCTCACCTGATGTTGATCAAAGGACATATCGCTCTATGATAGGAAGTCTTCTTTACATCACAACATCCCGTCCTGATATAATGCATGCTGTTGGAATGGTAGGTCGTTATCAATCTGCTCCTAAACAAAGTCATTTGGTAGATGTCACAAGGATATTCAAATACTTGAAGGGAACAATGACTTATGGTCTGTGGTATCCCAGAAATTAGAATTTTCAGTTAACTGCTTATTCAGATGTAGATTGGACAAACTGTGTTGATGAGAGAAAAAGCACTAGTGGAGGAGCATTCTTTCTGGGTGACCCATTAGTAGCATGGCTTAGTAAAAAGCAAGGATCCATTTCATTATCAACTACAAAGGCATAATACATTGCTGTTGCTACTTGCTACACACAAATTTTATGGATGATACAAATACTTGTAGATTTGAAGGTAACATATACTAATCCCATTCCAATTCACTATGATAACACCAGTGCCATTAGTGTCTCCAAGAATAATATTCTTCATTCCAAGACTAAGCATATCCCAATAAAATACCATTTTCTCAGAGAACAAGTTACAAACATAATTGTTCAGCTGAATTATATTCCTTTCAGAGAACAAATTGCTGATATCTTTACTAAACCATTAGCAACAACCCCTTTTGGATATTTTCGTCGAAAGTTGGGGTTTATAATTTCTTGTGTCTAATCTATTCACCTGGTCAGGGGGAGTACTTATTGAATATCTGGTGTACTTCTAAGATGCTCATAGTTGACAGGGGGAGTATGTACTGCAACAGCTCAGGGGGATCATGTTTCTTCTTTAACATTGATGTCAAAGGGGGAGAAAGTGTGGTAATTTCAAGGAGGCTCCAGTTGCTACAGTGGTATGGATTTCAAGGATGCTACAATGGTATAGTTATAGTTGCATGTTTTTCAAGGGGTTGCCATCAATGCCAAAGGGGGAGATTGTTGACATGTTTTTAGACAGAAGGCAGAGTATTTGTTTGTCATTGATGGCAAGCACAACCCGATGATCTTGAATAAGAGAAAGTGGCAAGACCAGCAACGCAACGATGATTTCATGGCAGAAAATCCCGAAATACGAAAGGACAGAGCATGTTAAATAACTCCATTTCGGAGTTTCGCAGACCGGGAAATCGGAGTTTCGGATACCGGGTGTTGGAAGTGTAGAAACACTTCACCACAGGAGTCCCGAAGTCGCGAAATGCGAAACGCCGAAATCCCGAATCAGGCACAACGAAGACTTGTGAATTCGCAATATATTCCTAACCATCGGATCAAGGATTGATCTGGACCATTGATCAAACACGACAAAGGCTTGTGAAGTTTTGATAAGATCTGGATTGTTGGGTCCATAGGACACATGGCGAAAGATCGTCATTTCGTTGACTGGAAAGTCAAAGGAACAGGGTTCCCTAACCTCTCGAATTCACGACATGCGAAATGCCGAAGTGCCGAAATGCGAAACTCCGACGTAAACTCCATTTCAGAGTTTCGGATACCGGGACTTAGAGTTGTCAAGAACACTCAACAACAAGAATGCCGAAATCACGAAATGCGAAACCCCGACGTAAACTCCATTTTAGAGTTTTGGATACCAGAACTTAGAGTTGTCAAGAATACTTAACAACAAGAATGCCGAAATCGCGAAATGCAAAATCCCAAAGTAAACTCCATTTCAGAGTTTCAGATACCGAGACTTGGAATTGTCAAGAACACTTAACAACAAGAATGCTGAAATCCCGAAATGCGAAATGCCGAAACGCCAAAAGGAAAAACTCCGAAATCCCATCAATCATCCATCTCAGTGGGTTATGTGAACCGTCCGATTATTTCTGAGATTTTGTGATCATGATTTTTATAATGGTGGATTCACGATGACTCAAAGGGAAAAATGCAGAAACCCCGTCAGCCATTTGATTAAGAAAAGAAGGGATAAGGTTATGAAGTTTTTGTGGACCGTTGATCTGGCTCCATTTCGGGGATCGTGACATGGAGTAAAAAGTTATCTTATCACAAGGAATGCTGAAATGAAAAAATGCCAAATTGCGAAATAAATGCAAGAGCCTACGGATCCAATCCAATGGTGCAGGTGGATTTAAGACTGATCGAAGGGCCACTGTTTCACCTCACAGTTAATTGATCAGTTACGAATCAGTTAGCAAAACTGATTCATGATTCTTGATCGGTTGGCGTTTTAGTTTCCGAGACACCTTCTTGCCCATTGAATATTCGAGGTGTAACTGTGGTGGCAGGTGTGCATAAAAGAAAAACTAAGAGACGGTGCATAAAGTGAGGTTCTGACTGAAAAAATAAATGGAACTGTAGAAAAGAAAAAATACAGCATGCGCAATGCGTAGAAAGTTCAGAGATAAGGAATAGAAGCTGAACAGAAGAGAAAAGTAGAAGAGAGTAGAATGTGCACATTTAAAAGATCATGAAAAAGGATAGAGAAAGGACATAGAGACAGAGACAACAAGTCAAGCCAAATATGAGCAGAGCAGAAGAATAGAGTAGTAGAGAAGAAATGCAGAACAATGAAGTAGTGGTAAGAATTGATTCAGCTGTGTGTTGGTTATTCAATCATTTATTTGTAATAAGGGTAGTAGGGAGGTGCTAGGGAGGATTATTGTCCTCAGAAGTTCAAGTGGGTGCTTGAACACAAGGAGTTGTAGCTTCCATCTGGTTACAGCCAGAAAAACCAGGGTGGCAGGGTGGTGCAAGGGAGAACAAGTGTTCTCTGTTATACAGGTTGGAGCCTGTGTAATTGGAAGTAGGTGCTTCCATCCAGTTGGTGCTGGAACACTCAGGGAGTTGGTGCTTCCTTCTAGTGGGTGCTAGAGAAACCATAGAGTTGGTGCTCTCAAACAAATTGGAGCTTGTAAAACAGAGGTAGTAGCCTCACATTGAGTTGGTGCTCAGTTATAGATGATGTATAGAACTTAAAAGATTGCCTATCATTTCAAAGAAGAAGAGATTTTCTCCCTTTATGGGTTTCCTCATGAAAATCTATCTCTGTGTATATCTTATGTGTGATTGATGCTCATTATTTATGCTGTCCATATGCTGTATAATATTGATGATCACTTGAAAAAAGTTTAAGAATTGATTAATTGAAATTATTATTGTTTAAGCACAAAGACAACTGATTCACCGCCCCCCCCCCGCTCATTTGTCTTAATATTTTCAACAGATAGATGTTTTGGAAGTCTTCACTGTAGATTGATAATGTTTCCAAATAAAGAACTGACTTTACCTTGCAATGATATGTGTTGTTCATGAATTGGTAGATTAGTAACTAACATAAAATGTTTTATCTGCACTCAAGCAGTCAATGAACAACATGAGAACTACCACGTAAAGGATGGTAACACATCAGGAGTTGGGGGAGAGCTCCCACAATAGAGAGGAAGAATATGATGAAAGGAGGGTGGTGGAAACCCCTCCAAATTTGGTAGAAACTGTAAAAAGCCTCATGGCAGAATTGCTGAGTTATAAGGCTGACAATGAAATGTTGATCAAGGAGCAGGGAAAGTAGAAATAAATTAATGCAATCCTACTGCAAAGTCTATCAAATATACAAAGGCATCTGCAACATGGTCCAACTGTCCGTCATGTGGACAAGCATCACACTAAGATAACTCCAAGTCCACCTGAGATACATAAGCATGGTCCTGAGAGTGGCCACACCACGAGGAGCACCTCAAGGAAGGCCCAACATGGAGCCAAGAGACATTCAATGGAATATTCCTCTGGTGAGGACACTGATAACTCCAAGGAATCTTATAGTGAAAAAACTAGTTCCCATTCTTAGAAAAGAGGAAAGAAGAGGAAACATTCCAAGAGTCGTGACCCTGAAGAATTCAAGAAATACAAACCACCCACCTTCGATGGGGAAATTAAGAAGGGGGAAGAAGAAAAAGTTTGGCTACTCAGTTTGAAGAAATACTTTAGAGTCCATGAATACTCTGAAAACTTAAAGGCTCAGATAGCCATTTTCAACCTGAATGGGAAAGCTTCCATTTGGTGGGAGGACCTTAGGAATGCGAAAGGACTCCATGAGAAGGACTTGTCATTGAAACAATTTGAGAAATAATTCAAGAAGAAATACCTGTCATAAAAGTACTTTGATGGGAATACCAAGGAGTTCTATGAACTCAAGCTGGGACAACTCACCATAGATGAGTATATCAACAAATTTCTTGAGCTGATGAGGTATGTGCCCTACATAAAAGATGAAAAGGTAAATATGCAACGATTATTAGTGGATTACCTCAATCCAACCGGGACATAATTGAGTTTGATGAGACAAATACCTTAGAAGATGCTATTCGAAAAGCAAGGTATTTCTATGAGAAATTCAAGAGTTAGACAGAACCCCATGAAGACTAGAAGAAGAAAAGAAATTCGGGATTCAAGAAGAAGGGGTTTAAACCCTCGAAATTTAATAACCCTGGTAAGAACTCTAGGATGAGCCTTCCTTCCAGAAGTGTGTATCAACAAAATTTTCCATCCTAGATTAGAAATAAACCAGTCAGAGTAGCTCCAAGTAAGACTGATAACACAAAGAGAGAAACCTTGAAATGTTGTGGTTGTGGAGAGGAACATCTTTTTGAAATAATTCAACTACAAAGAGTTTCTAATTATTATTGATGTATTATTCATTATATAAATCCCCTTTTGTGGATTAGTGAAACCCTAATTGTAATGGGCTAAATGAAAAGTCGGCCTCAGAATATATTAAAGTGGTTATAACCACCTAGAATATATTAAAGTGGTTATAACCACCCAAATTGAGAAGTCGGCCCTGCTAGTGAAAAGATACCTCACTCCAACGCCTACCAGATTGTATAAATAAGAGAGGCTAGCGCCTCATTTGTTCACTCACTCACTTGATGATGAGAGCGCAAGTCTGGAGCTGTAGTTGGTGAAGAAGAGAGAGAGATAGGCACACTACTTGGGAGAGAACTTTCTGTCTTGTTTGATTTATTCTCTTGGCATTGTATTGGCTATCTATATTAAGGAAGTTTTTGCTAGGTTTTCTCCCCCATGAGGGTTTCCCAGGATAAATGCTGTGTTTCTTGTGATTGTGTATTTCTCAGTGATCCTATCTATGCTATGGTTATCTAGTGAATTGAAAAGAAACCTAATAATAGCTTAAACCTTAACATGGTTTCAGATCTAAGCTGAAGAGAGCATCTTTCACAAGAGAAAGAGAAAAACGTCACTGTTGCTGTACATGAAAATTAGGGATTTTTATTGAAGAATATTTTCAGCCTCAAAACCATCTAGAAAAGTGTGCCCTAACCTAAGGAATTCTTTGGCACCTTCAGTGAACCTTTTCAGTGGGTAGATCTCCCGGAAAGTGAAACCCTAGTTTTCACCGGTACCAGAAAACCATAAAACTAGAAGTACCAGAAAACCAGAAGTACCAGAAAACCAGAAGCACTAGTCCAGAAATCTGCTGGTCAAGTTTGAGGGCGTAAAAGTTGGATTTTCAGAAATCTGACTGCACTAGCTTATTCGCCTTAGCTCAACACATCTATCCCCTAGATCAAAATTTCAAAATTTGAAGTTTGAAAAATTAGGGTTTCCTCATAAAACCCTAAGTTGCAGTTACAATTGCAATATCAATTGCAGTTGCAGTACTAGTTGAAGTATCAACCATAGTACCAGTTGCAGTCACCCTTGAAGTTTTTAAGAGTTGGTTATCATTGCCGCTACTACTAGATGGTGCCCCTACCTGCAAATGCTATGAGAGGTATGTACTCACATATGTTTAAATTGTTAAGCATTAAAGGGTATTTGTAGGAGAAGGGATCTCTTTCCATAGATCCAGAAGGATCTCAAGATCCAACACATTCAGAGGAATAATGCAACCCAGGTGTGATTATTCTGATATGCATCTATTTGTTATGACATTATTTTGATCAATGTTGCATGTTGTATCTATGACCATCATTCTAACCTTTGGTCAAAATCCGAGTCAAGGTATTAGATGGGTTAAAATTTGAGATCATAGAGTTTACCCTCTAACCCAACCTTCTATCAAGATATCATATTGTTTTAGTACAAAAGACAGGTTGAAGAAATCACACTCATTCTTGAGGACAAGGCTCCAGGTTCCAGGTTTGATTAATTAAGTTGTTAAGATTCAAAGTTGCACATGACAAGTTGATAACTACCCCTTTACAAGTAAACACTATAGTTGAGATAACAATCCTTGAAAAGTATTATACTTGGTAGCATGTGAGCATATTGAGATAAATGCTTAATGTAATTATTTGCTTGATACAACTAACATCTCCTCTAGGAGAAGCCTTTTGTGTTAGATCCAAGTTGCCATGGAGGAATGTTTGATCACAACACTATAAGAGTGTTGACCTCATTTCGTATTGTATCTCTTGCTTTTGATCTTTGCTTTAGACAGACCACAAGTGATAGCTCTAAAGGAGCTACTATTATGATTATTTGTGCTATTGTTTTATTATAAAAGGAGTATTATTCTTGCTTGTTGTTTTGTTAACCTTGTTTCAGGTCACAGGTGATAACCCTAAGGAAGCTATAAGTGAAGGTTGTTGAAGACAACATATTATATGAGACATGAAGTAGAGTATGTAGATGACCATATACACTCATGTACCAAAGAAGATGAAGAAGAAGCTATCTCTTGAGATTTAGAGTATCTCATATGAAGATTGATTGAAAGGAGCAGAAGGCTCCAAAGATGACTGAACATTAGAAAAGGAAGCAAATCTCACTTGAAGCTTGACTCTATCTTCCATATTTAGACTTGGTATTCAACACCAAGTATACCTTGTAAGAGATGATGAGGTCCTTGTAGATTCAAAAGAAATCGAGAGTAAGCCTGATCTCAGAAAGGATCATATGAAGAGACAACTCCCAGGACTGGGAGACAGATGCCGTGAGAAGACTAGATCATAGCTTCAGAAACTTTTAGGAAATATGGAATCTCTTGGGAAGATTCCCTTGTTTCAGTGACAAAGAAGGAAGCCAGTCAGAAAGACTAGGATATGGATTCTTCCGTGAGAAGAGAAGTCAGTATTGACTTCCAATATTGATCTATACATATCAAACATGTTGAATATGTACAAACCTTGATGTATGTCTAGAGGATTCTCGCAGCAAAAGGGAGAAGACTATGATGAGACACTTATTGAAGAAATAGTTCCAGTATTTATGAAGACAACTAGAACAATCATGATTCATATATAGTATGAGATGCAGGGGGAGAAATCCCTATATTTAAAATCGAGTGGCAGTTGGTGTAGTAGATTAGCTGGGTCATGGAAACATGACTACAATGTAAGATAGAGTTACCTCCATGAAAGAAGAAGAGCTATCTTCAGTATCAGTTATTGAGCCACTCTCAGTATCAAATGAAACTGTTTCCATGATAGAATAAGAGGTGTTACTCTAAGATTTTAGCAGCCATAGTGAGAATGAAGCAGTCATTCTTAGCCTCAGAGCAGTTGCAAGTGCAGAGTCCCAGATTCCAGAAGGAACAGTTGAAGAGAGAGTAGAGGACATACTCCCAGATAGTGAGACAAATAGTGTCTTACAGAAAGCACATAGAGCTAGCRCATRTTTGTGAAGATTGATTTKCCGCTGAGCAAGTGTACCAGATTGGTACAATGTAATGAGAAACTTTGATTTAAAGATTGAAGATAGAAAGACTCATGTCTACCAGTTGAAGGAAGTTTTGTACATGTTGAAGCAAGCTCCTAGAGCTTGGTATGGAAGAATTGACATTTTCCTAACGAGCTTGGGATTTACCAAGAGTAAAGTTGATTCTAACCTTTATCTCAAGGTTATGAATGATGAGCCAATGATGTTACTACTGTTTGTAGATGATGTATCCCTGACAAATGTGAAGAAAAGATCATCACAGATTGGAGAAGAAGCTCGCCACAGAGTTTGATGGAAGACCTAAATGCATTATCTCTTAGGTCTTGAAGTTTGGCAGAGCACAAAGAAGATCTTCCTTAACCAAGGGAAGTATGCAGTTGAAATCTTGAAGAGATTTGATATGTTGGAGTGCAAGTCCATGAATACACCCATGGAAATGAAGTTGAAGCTTATGGTTGACACTTCATCAGAATTGATTGATGCCACGCTGTATAGACATATCATTGGATCGCTGATGTGTCTGATAAACACCAGACCAAATATCTATTTTGTCATGAACACGTTGAGTCAGTTTCTCGTAGAACCCAGACATGTTCACCTAGTTGCTGCAAAACATGTGATGAGGTACCTTAAGGGTACGCTAGATTGTGGTCTCAGTTAATGATGGAGATCATGACTTCAGACTAAGTGGGTACACTGATTCAGATTGGGCTGGAAGTGTCCCTGACAGGAAGAGTACTTCAGGATGTTGTTTCAGTTTGGGACCAGCCATGATCTCATGGCAGAGTAAGAAGCAATCAAGCATTTATCTCAGTACAACGAAAGCATAATACATTGCTGCATGTTCTGCCAGTTGTGAAGCCATATGGATTCATAAGTTTTTGACTGGTCTATTCCACCTATAGATGGAAGCAACCACGATCCTATGTGATAACCATAACTGCATAAAGATGACAGAGAATCCTGTATTTCATGACAAGTCGAAACACATAGAGATCCAATACCATTACATCCGTGACATTGTGCAAAGAGGAGCCATAAAGCTCCAATATGTTAGCACAGATGAACATGTTGCCAATGTGTTGACCAAGCCTCTATCTCGTGTAAAGTTTGATCACTTTCGAGATAAGCTCGGTATAGTCCGAAAGGATCTCCCTCGATAGGAGGAGTAGTGTTGTGTTGATATGCTAGCCTAGTGCTGTGCTTCCAACTTAATTGTTGTGTCGAGATGCTAGCCTAGTGCTGTGCTTCCAACTTAATTGTTGTGTTGAGATGCCAGCCTAGTGTTGTGCTTCCAGCTTAATTGTTGTGTTGAGATTCCAACCGAGTGTTATGCTTCCAGCTTAATTGTTGTGTTGATATGTCAACCGAGTGCTGTGCTTCAAGCTTAATTTCTGTGTTGAGATTCCAACCGAGTGCTGTGCTTCCAGCTTAATTGTTGTGTTGAGACTCCAACTTAATTGCTGATGCCATCTTAATTGCAGTGTTGAGATTCCAGCTGAATTGCTGATGCCAACTTACTTGCTGTGTTGTGATTCCAACTTAATTATTGATTCCAGTTTAATTATTGTGTTGTGAGTTCAACTTAATTGTTGTGTAGTAGCCTCATGTTGTGATGATGTGCTAGCCTCGTGATGTGATGATGTGCCAACCTCGTGCTGTGATGATGTGTTTCCAACCTCGTGCTGTGATGATGTGTTTCCATCTTCGTGCTGTGTTGCTAGCTTCGTGCTGTGATGCCAGCTTCGTGCTAAAGACTCTCAACCTAGTGCTGATGTTGATGATGCTCCAACCTTTGTGCTGTGATATTGCTGCTTTTGATGTTGTATCAACCTTGTGCTGTTATTGATGATGATGATGTATTAGTGTTATACTAATCCATGTTGATGCAGTTTATGATGATGATGCCACTTCAGCTTCTTGCTGAAGTTGATGATGATGATGCAACTTCAACCTCTTGCTGAAGATGATGATGATGATGTTACTTTAGCCTCATGTTGAAGATGATGATGATATTACCTTAGCCTCTTGCTGATGAGGATGATGATGCCATTCCATCTCTCTGCTGTGAATGATGATATTGATGATGAGAAAAAACTTCCGATGATTTATAGATATGCCAGTCAGTGTTCCAAGATGCTGCCCTCTCTCTCGCCTGATGCTATTGTAGAATACCCTTCTTGTTAAGGGGGAGTGTTGAAATAATGTAACTGCACAAAGTATTCTAATTATTATTGATGTATTATTCATTAGATCAATCCCCTTTTGCAGATTGATCATGTCAGGTATTGTAATTGACCAAATTCCCTTTTGCGGATTGGTCAAACCCTAATTGTAATGGGCTAAATGAAAAGTCGGCCCTGTTATCCCCGATATCTAGGGATAACTAGGAGATCATGTCTCGAGGCCCACATGGTCCTAGACATGGAGTACGAGAGCAGGAGCGACTTGAGCATGGTCCTGGAGGACCCATGTTCTTC
>SNQJ01S0127337.1:23165-35432 GCA_010110895.2 Picea sitchensis | reverse complement strand
CTCCTAAATAGAAAGAGCCCCCCATCGAGGTGACAGTGGGTGGGGAAGCTCCTGTTACGCCGGTTTCTACCTTTGACTCAAGCTATTTAACCTTTCCTACAAACCGTGCGATAACAGGCCCCATAATATATTAAAGTGGTTATAACCACCCAAAATATATTAAAGTGGTTATAACCACCTAGATTGAGAAGTCGGCCCTACCAGTGAAAAGACACCTCACTCTAGCGCCTGCCAGATTGTATAAATAAGAGAGGCTAGCGCCTCATTTGTTCACTCACTCAATTGATGATCAAAGCGCAAGTCTGGAGCTACAGTTGGAGAAGAAGAAGAGAGAGAGAGACACACACTACTTGGGAGAGGACTTTCTATCTTGTTTGATTTATTCTCTTGGAATTGTATTGGCTATCTATATTAAGGAAGTTTTTACTGGGTTTCTCCCCCATGAGGTTTGCCCAAGATAAATGCCGTGTCTCTTGTGATTGTGTATTTCTCAGTGATGCTATTTATACTATGGTTATCTAGTGAATTGAAAAGAAACATAATAATAGCTTAAACCTTAACACATATGCTGAGGGACTGTCCGCATAGGAAACAAAACCCTGGGAGGGTATAAAACATCCAAGAGGCTTCCACAGTCAATGATGTGGCTAGGATCCTGCCACAAATTTATGCAGCCTTGGATAATAGACAAGTTGACCACCAAGATTCAATGGTGGAGATGGAAGGTACGATTGCCAACCATCCTGTTTCCATTTTAATTGAACTTGGTTCTAATTTGAGTTATGATGCCCCTCAAACTGTTGAGAAATGTAAATTGCAACAAGTTAAACATGTTAAATCATGTCTTGTACAACTAGCCACTAGAACCAAAATAAAAGTAACACAGGTCATACCAGCATTCCAATTGGTCATGAGTGGGTTGCCCACCCAAGCAAACCTAAACATACTTCGTCTAGGATCTTATGACCTACTGATTGACATGGACTGGTTGGATGCCCACAAAACCAAGTTGGACTGTTGCAATCAAAATTTGGAGTGTGAAAATGAAGAAGGAAGAAGGGTAACCCTACAAGGGATTCAAAAGCATGTCTCAGTGAGACAAATATCAACCCTCCAAGTGAAGAAGTATTGCAAAAAGGGATGTCCCTTGTATGCAATACACGTACTAAACTCTGTTGAGAATGAAAAAAACTAGCCTAGAAGACCATCCCATATTGAGAGAATATAAAGATGTATTTCCATAATAGGTGCTAGGTCTACCTCTAAGGAGGGATATTGATTTTTCAATAGAAATTTTACCAGGAGCAGTGCCAATGTCTAGAACACCCTATATGATGAGTACACAAGAGCTAGTTGAGCTCAAACTACAACTGAAGGAGATGTGGGATAGAGGCTACATTTGGCCTAGTGTGTCTCCATGGAGGGCACTAGCCTTGTTTGTGAAAAAGAAAGATGACACACTCAGACTGTGCATAGATTATAGACAAATCAATAAGATGACCATCAAGAATAAGTATCCCTTGCCAAGGATCGATGACTTGTTTGACCAATTAAGGGGTGCTACCATCTTCTCCAAGATTGACTTGAGGTATGGATACCATCAGGTCTGAATTAAAGATGAGGATATCCACAAGACAACCTTTAGGACAAGATATGGTCACTATGAATTTGTGGTGGTGCCATTTGGGATTACCAATGCACCAACCACTTTTATGTGCTTAATGAATAACATATTCAGAAAGTTCTTGGATAGGTTTGTGTTGGTTTTCATTGATTATATCATAATCTATTCCAAGAATAGAGAAGAGAATGAAGAACATCTCAAGCTAGTACTCTAGGTATTAAGAGAACATAAGCTCTATGCTAAACTCAATAAGTGTGACTTTTTCTAGAAACGAGTCTACTACCTAGGCCATGTTATTTCTAAGGAAGGAGTGGCAATTGATCTTGACAAGATTAAATCCATCATGGATTGGACTACCCCAAAGGATGTATTTGATGTTAGATCCTTTATGGGCCTGGCAGGATAATATAGGAGATTCATAAAAGGATTCTCCAATATTGGTTGCCCAATCACCTCCCTTTAGAAAAAGGGGGTTAAATTCATTTGGACATCAGAATGTGAAGAAATATTTCAAGAGCTAAAATACCTTCTAACCAATGCGCATGTGTTGACGATTGCAGACCCAAACAAGGACTTCCTTGTGTGTACAGATGCCTGCAAGGAAGGGCTCAAAGGAGTCCTTATGCAAGAAGCACATGTGATTTGCTACGAATCCAAAAAATTGAATGGACATGAAGTCAATTATGTGACCCATGATATGGAATTGGCTTTCATAGTGCATGCCTTAAATACGTGGAGGCATTACCTCTTAGGTAGGATATTTGTACTTATGACATACCATAGTGGATTGAGGTATTTTTTTGACCAACCAAAACTCAATGTGAGACAAGCTAGGTGGATGTCTCTCCTTAGTGAGTTTGATTTTGAAATCAAACATATCAAAGGAAAGGAGAACATGGTGGTTGATTCCCTTACTAGAAGTATGAAAGTAGTTCACTTGGCAGATGTAAGCACCAATGAATCAAACATTAAAGAGAGGGTCAAAATTGCACAAGAAACATATGCATTTTTTAAGACCGTGACTTCATACCTAAAGAAAGAGCCCACAGGGATGAAGTATGAAGGTTATCAGATGCTTAATGAAGGCTTGCTAACTTGTAAGAGAAAATTATACATTCCAAATTGTGATGACTTGAAGAGGTTCATAATGGATGAACTACATAAAAGACCATATACTGGTGATCCTGGTTATCAGAAAATGATCACGACCACTAGAAATCTATTCTATTGGCCCAGACTAAAAAAGGACATAGATGATTACTTAGCTAAGTGTCTAGAATGTTAACAAGTCAAGGCATAGCACCGCACCCAACAGGGTTGTTGCAACCCCTACCAATTCCAGAATGGAAATGGGAAACCATGTCCATGGATTTCATCACAGGATTACCAAGATCAACCAAACAGAAGGATGCCATCATGGTAGTTGTGGAAAAACTGAGAAAATATGCTCACTTCATACTTGTCAAGTCAACTTGCAAGGCAATAGATATTGCCAAAATCTTCATGAAAGAGATATTCATACTACATGGCATGCCTAAGGAAATTATATCCTACAGAGATACAAATTTTACTTCAAACTTTTGGAAATCTCTGTTTGTTGGTTTTGAAACGAAATTACTCTTTAGTACAACTTATCACCCTCAAACGGATGGGCATACAAAGAGGTTAAACCAAGTATTAGAAGACATGCTAAGTATGTATGTAATGCATCAACCCAAGAAGTGGGAGGACTACTTACCATTGGTATAATTTGCTTACAACAATGGCCATCAAGAGTCATTAAAAATGAGCCCGTTTGAAGCCCTCTATGGAAGACAATGCAACATTCCAATCAGATGGAACAACCCAATAGATAGAGTTATAATCGGGCCAGATATGCTAAAGGAAATGGAACAACAAGTGATTCAGATTAGGAAAAATATGAAGATAGCCCAGGATAGACAAAATAGCTATGCAGACCTAAAAAGGACTCCTAGAGAGTTCAATGCATGGGATCATGTGTATCGGATAACACTCCCTCCCACAATGAAGGAACATAATGTTTTCCATGTTTCTTTATTAAAGAAATATGTACATGATTCTAATCATATTATTGACTGGTCTATGATTCAGGTGGAACCTGAGGGAGAATTCCTGCCAGAACCCCAATGCATAATAGATAGGAAGGAAACCCCACTCAAGAAAATAACCATTTCACAGGTCAAGGTGCATTGGAAACACTTTGGCCCATATGAGGCCACATGGGAAATAAAGGATGCCATGAGACATGGATATCCATTTTTTTTTTACTTTTGTACATACAGAGCACATCGACAGATAGAACATCGAGGACGATGTTCCTTTAAGGGGGAGGGGATTGTAATACCCCTGTTTCCCCTAGTTTGTAAATATAACTATAACTGGACAAGAGACTATGGAAGACTAAATGTGTGTGAATGTTTGATTTGATGAACCTTGTATAAAAGGGTCAATGTGTGAATTTCTATTATTAATAGAATTTGAATATGTGTTGCACAACTGCTGAAAGGGGGAAAGTTTGCCAAGATAGACCATGAATGCTATGAGAGAGATGGTGAGGGGAAACCAAGGATGGTTGAGATGACCCTCACCAGACCGATACCTATTGGGTTTAATTTCTCAATAGTCCTCTGACCCAGAAATGAATTACTAGTCAGGCTGGTAGTTGGAAGGCCATCCTCAAGAGTTAATGAGGAGATGGGGTAGGGTACTCATCTGTAAGGATTCTAGGCCTGACCATGAATGGGGATTTATACCCACGTAACCTTTCCAAGGAAGGAAAAAAGGAGGTAATTTGGGGATAAAGACAGATCTGTGAGATAGCAGAATAGAGAAAAACACTCTCCCTATAAGAGCACAAAAGATACTTGGATTCTGAAGTTGAGAAAAAAAAAAGCTGAGTAGTAAGCTTGATCTGGCTGTAAGAAGCCATGGGAAGGGATTGGATACAAGATGATAAACAAGGCTGATGAGTGACTGAGGAAGTACTTGTGTAGAACTCCTTTATGGGAGTAGAGAAAAATAGTTGCCAAGTTCCCGTGGGAGAAGGAGAGTAACCATTAGATCGAAGGGCTGGGCAGATATCGGTCTAAGATGATGTGGCTTGATGACGCCATTTGAGGTGACGTGGACCCGCATTACGCGTGCCATGTTTCACCCAGTTTGGGACGATTCACATACCCATTGTGCCAGTTAGAACATGACACGTGTCATCCCCTATCGAGGACACATGTCACCCCTTGACCCTCGCCGCGTTTCGGTTCCTGGTTCGTGCCCACCTGGTCAAAGTGGCTGGTGACGTATACGAGACTCTGGGAGTTTGGGTTACTTCGGGAGTTCGAGGATTTTGGGGCATGTTATAATTTAGGAATGACCAACACAAAACGCTGAATGCCGATCGCCTAAAGGCCAAGGTCACGTGGCGAGATATCAAAAGTTCGAGAGTTTGGGCATAGTATGGTAAAAATAAAGATTCAACGAGAATCACCGATCATTGAAGGCCTAAATCCTAATGATGATAGTCAATCGCCGAACGCAAAAGGGATAGGGGCACGTGGCAAGATTATGAGACTTCGAGGATTAGGAATAGGAATGTTCAACGCCGAATGTCGAAGCGCCCCCCTTTTAACCATAGATCTTGACGGAGGGTGTGGACCGGTGATCCCCTCTGTTGTTCGATGATTTGAGAATTTGGCAACACTTTGGAACTCCCGAAGTCCGGGAACCTTCGAAGTGCCGAAACCTTTGCTAATGCAGGCTCTTAGCTCCCGATTTTCAGCCCGAGGTCATGAGGAAGACCCCACTAGTTGGTTCAAGCACACGGTGAGAGATGTAAGATTTTAGGGAAGTTGATTAGAGGGTTTTTCTTAAGGGACTGAAAATGAACCAGGGAAAGCGAAAATTTGATGCCCCACTCCTAGAAAGGCTATTTAGGGGTTGGGTGTTACATAAAATCTAGTGGAACCTAATGTTGATCAAGATGACCTCATTTGTCTTTGATTTTAAAGGCACGATCTCAATGGTCAATTAGTTGCATCTATTGATGGGGCCCAATAGAAGTGTCTCAAGGTAGTCATTATCTTTGGAAAAAGTAGCCACAAAAGAAAAATGACCAATTGAGATCGGTCCATTAAGCCAAGTAACATGATGCATTTACCCATTGGTGGAAACAAGGTCACATTCTCACTGTCATGATGCCTAATTACAATGTAAATATCAAATGGTGTTGCCTAGGTGTTAGGAATTAGGCACTTATAATTATAGTGTGAGCTTAAACCTAGTCTGGGGCCTTTTAGGGCCTTTCACTCTAGAGTGATACCTAATTTGGGGCCTACCACCATTTTCATGCTTGTATTTTTGTGATCACCATATATTATAGGTAGTTTTCCTAGCGTTCTTTTGTCAAAACTTGACATTCAATCAACACATTTAATAGAGCCTGGATTGGGTTTTTGGGAAAATTTCTACTTAACTTGGAGTCCCTGGCAAAGAGTTTGAAGTGGAGTATCACTTATGCGATGGCCAAGGTATGTATAGTGTCTAACCTTTTTTT
Source organism: Picea sitchensis (assembly GCA_010110895.2). Classification (NCBI taxonomy): domain Eukaryota; kingdom Viridiplantae; phylum Streptophyta; class Pinopsida; order Pinales; family Pinaceae; genus Picea; species Picea sitchensis. The sequence continues at coordinate 29,238 of SNQJ01S0127337.1, read as the reverse complement.
GAGTTTTGTGTTTTTCCTTTTTTTTAAATGGTGGTCATTGAGGTATGATTGCGAGGTAAGACTTAAGATGCTTTTCTTTTGCCAATATTTGTTACAAGAGTGTTTCTTTATATTTATATAAAAAGACTATTGGGAGGCACATATATGTAGTTCCATAGGACATTTGGGTATTTGAGTGAGGTTAACTCCATTACAATGAACTCGTACAAAGGAACCAAATCCGTCGTGAATATTCATTCAAGAACAGTGAGGTTGTATTTTCCTTTCCCCATTCCGATTCCATCATTGAAGTTGCATCATGTTTGATGGTAAGTAGATATCCACAATTCATTGTTAGAGATATATGTTAAATACCACAAAGAAAATAATCATTTGTTAAATGCATTTGAGGTTGTTCCTTGTGTGGCAATGAAAGTAGTCTCTACTCTTAATTTTATTGAGAGGTATACAAAATCACTCTTAATTTTGGGGATTATGATTTTATGTTACTACAAGCCCTTAATTTTCATTTACCAATCAATTTTCTATGGTTTTTGCAATGTTGAAATATTTGTAGAAAGGATTATTACAATTGCTTGTGTTGAGCACATTTTCTTCTTTAGCAGGTAGTTTCTTATTTTATTTTTGTTTTTTGGTCATGCTTCTAAATTTTTATTTTTTCTTGCCTACATGGAGCATGTGACCCTACTACTTGCATGGAAAAACAAGGTGCTCATACAACAAGGGTTAAAACTGAATTTTTGTTTGTTTTAGTTAGTTACCATAAAGTTGAAAACCTGATAAACTGTAGTAAATCCATCTTAATCCTAGATATTTTAAGTAATGCGGTTTGCATTTGGTTTTCTTATCTAGGTATTGGGGTTAAAATGGATCTATGTTAGGCTCTAACCAATACTAGTTTAATGGACTAAAATTATATGTTGTTGTCAATGGTATGGTGCATTAATGTTGATTAATTATGTATAGTTGGAAATGCTATTGGTCTACTGCCATTTTTGTGCAATATTTTGGTTGAAGGAAAGGGAGTTGATGCCTAGTATAAGGTTATCCATTGAGCTAATCTCAATGCATGAAGACCCCCCTTGTGACTTTGCATGCTTCCTCTACATGTATGATATGGATGGATATCACTTTTTTGTTGCCAATTTGGTTTTGATTTAAATGACATTGAAAATATGAACATTAGGAGGTGGTTTTTGTAGCATAGTGAACAACACACTGAGTGAGGACAATGTAAGGAAGATAGTTTGTGATGCTGTAGAGATTGAAACAAAATTTGTAAGTGATGCTCATCCATGTGACCTTGTGGGAATTATTTCCAAGCTTATGAGTCAATATATCGACTTTGTTGTTGATAGATTGTTGGTTAGCATACTTTCAAGTTCCATATTTCACATTAATCAAAACCATTGCATTCATATTTTCATGATTGATGTCATGATTTAGTGGTACTACAATAGTGTTGATGAAGGTTTGATGCACTAAAGTCTTTAATGCACAAAATCCTTTTGATTGGATGGAATTGGTCTCTCTTTAGTAAGTGTTTACAATGAGTGATGATTTTTAAATTTGGTTTAAAGTAGTTTGAAAGATTTGGTATTAACTTGAGAGTTTGGTGTTATTCAAGGGAAAGACAAACTTCTTTGAGAAAAGGGTAGGGGATTACCAAAAGGCCTATGTTATGTCTAATTTAAATGACAACTAGACTCAATTTAGTTTTAAAGATGATGATTTTTGAAGGCACATTTCAAGTTGAAGAAGAAGCGAAATGTCCATCCAATCCCATTTAAGTACTTGGAATTTTTCTTAAAGTATTAAATGGGTTCTCTATGTCTCCAGGTGAATATTAATCTTTTAATGTTAAAGGGGCATCAACCATGGCTTGAGAATGTACTTTGTATATGCATGTTAAATTGGTTATCTTTTAAGGGTCGGAAGCATTTCTATCCCCATCCAAAACTCCCTAGCTCCATTTGTTATTTTCTATAACAAAGAGTTGTGTTGCAAAGGGTTGTTCAAGTACTATATTCTAAAGTCTCCAATAAATAAATGATAGTATTCATCACGCCTTCTTACAATTGTTTGCTCTCAATATGGTTATTTATTATTGAACAAAACCTTTGAAATGTTTCTCTCATGTGTTTAGTGCTATTGGTGAGTGTAAATTCACAACTTTTGTTTTTAAATATTCATAAGAATTCACATCTCTAACAAAAAAAACATGTTTTTAACTATTTTAGTAAATGATCAATGTGAGGGAATGCAAATCAATAACAATAACAAAGAGTTAATTGGTGAGTGCAAATTCAGACCTTTTTTTTTTTGTTCTTAAACATTTATAAGAATGTAAATTTCTAACGAACATGTTTAAATTTAACTATTTTAGTGTGGTTAACTTTAGGAAATAAACATTATTCACAAAGAAACTTAAAACAAAGTATATGTTTAAAACTATAATAAGGTTGAATTTGTGGACATTTAATAGTGATAAGGCCTCTAAATATTGCATAAAAAGATTTATATATTAGTTCTTACTCCTTTGCATCTTATGTCTTTGAGGTATAATTTCACAAATTTCTTCATTCTTCATAATTCTAAAACATTAAGGAAGTACATTATTTATTGTGCACTTTTTGCTATTTTTTGATGCCAAATTTGTTACTTTAGTATATATTCTAATTTCATGCAACAAATGTTCTTTAAAAAAACATGTCAATATTAACTGTGCACTTTTGTTATTTTTTGATGCCAAATTTGTTACTCTAGTACATATTCTAATTTCATGCAACAAATGTTCTTAGAAAAGACAAGTCAATATTACCTTAGATTTGTTTATGAGACAATGCGTGCATAGTATGTAAATATATTTTTTAATATTCAATTATTTAAATACATGTTTACCTTGTAATGAGTTTAAAATCATGTTAATCCATAATTAGTTTACATAATTTTTTTAAAATTATATTTTAAAAAATATTAAAAAAATAAAAAAAATGAAAAATAGAAAAAATGAAAATTACTCATCAAATTTGTGAAATGATGAGAATTTTAATATCTCATATTTCATAAATATATTTTCTTGTTATCATATGTTCTTAATCATTAAACTCACTTAAATAATATATAAATAAATAAAAACAATTATAATTTTGATTTAATATTCCTAACCAATTATAATGAAATGATAAAATTAATAAAATATAATAACTTGNTTTTTTTTTTGTTCTTAAACATTTATAAGAATGTAAATTTCTAACGAACATGTTTAAATTTAACTATTTTAGTGTGGTTAACTTTAGGAAATAAACATTATTCACAAAGAAACTTAAAACAAAGTATATGTTTAAAACTATAATAAGGTTGAATTTGTGGACATTTAATAGTGATAAGGCCTCTAAATATTGCATAAAAAGATTTATATATTAGTTCTTACTCCTTTGCATCTTATGTCTTTGAGGTATAATTTCACAAATTTCTTCATTCTTCATAATTCTAAAACATTAAGGAAGTACATTATTTATTGTGCACTTTTTGCTATTTTTTGATGCCAAATTTGTTACTTTAGTATATATTCTAATTTCATGCAACAAATGTTCTTTAAAAAAACATGTCAATATTAACTGTGCACTTTTGTTATTTTTTGATGCCAAATTTGTTACTCTAGTACATATTCTAATTTCATGCAACAAATGTTCTTAGAAAAGACAAGTCAATATTACCTTAGATTTGTTTATGAGACAATGCGTGCATAGTATGTAAATATATTTTTTAATATTCAATTATTTAAATACATGTTTACCTTGTAATGAGTTTAAAATCATGTTAATCCATAATTAGTTTACATAATTTTTTTAAAATTATATTTTAAAAAATATTAAAAAAATAAAAAAAATGAAAAATAGAAAAAATGAAAATTACTCATCAAATTTGTGAAATGATGAGAATTTTAATATCTCATATTTCATAAATATATTTTCTTGTTATCATATGTTCTTAATCATTAAACTCACTTAAATAATATATAAATAAATAAAAACAATTATAATTTTGATTTAATATTCCTAACCAATTATAATGAAATGATAAAATTAATAAAATATAATAACTTGATAAAATTAATAAAATATAATAACTTGGAAAAAATGAAAAACAACTACTAAACTTTGTTCATATTTATTATTTTTTAAATGCATTAAAATAGTTAATATATTATTTTTTAAAACATCATTGTAGTTAAAAAAAAATTACTTTTTAGTTTTCTCCAAAATTAATGTTTGAAGCAGCACCATCAATGATCTCACGAGAAGTGTACTAAAATTTCATTATTATAATCCTGCCATGACTGCAAATTTATAATCTTCTATAAGCATCCACTCTCAAGCAAAAATAATTGCAGACAACGCCATGTAATCTTCTTCCCATGTCACTAATCCTCTTTATCATATTTTTCTGATAACCTACAACCATTTATGGACTATTGCAGTTCATTTCACGTAACTTCAGCTGAAGTGTATACATTTCAGCAGGCATTAACCTGTATTGATATGACGGAGTAGAGAATCCGTTCATAGTTTATTGACTTTGCATATATCTGTGTGTATAAATTTAAGCTCCTACACTAACTGATCTAACTACTGATTCAATGGACCTTTGAGCAATTTCTTTTGACAAAGCTCATACGATTTTTCTTCAAATCAAACAGAAAATGAAAATTCTGCTGAGCTCTGTTGCCGATGATGGACAGATCCGTGATCCCATCAGGGGATTGCTGCACAGACATGCAAACGACGTTATCTTCCATTTGAAAGAAGAGATTCTGCCATGGAATGTCGAGCTTCGCCCCTCCTCTGAAATGAAAAACCAGATTGGGAAGCTCAGGCTGATCTCCCCCGGCACCAGAAATATCAAAACAAGGTGTCCCAAGAAGCGATTCCCTGAAGAACACCTGAGGATAAGGCACAGTCAATATTAAAGTCAGCATGAGAGCTCGGTAGGCGGGGGTGGCAAGGAGAACAAAGGTGGTGCCAGTATCGATTACAGTGCCTCCTGATCCATCTCTAACTTGAAAAACTTGGGAAGGAACGGGCAGGATTCGATCCCCGAGACTGATTCTCCTCACATCTAAATAATACGCATTTCTACCAGTATTATTTGGAGTTAAGAGAGGCGTACGGACCACATGCTTGCCCGGGAGAGCTGCAGATTTGCCGAAGAACATTGTGCTGGATGCATTGGTATTTGCAGAAGTGAGGCAATAAGAAAATCTGTATCCTATAGTGGGGCCTAACTGGGAAATTAATGAATAAGAACCCCTATCAAGCCCTATTCCTCCATCACCTGGAACCCCTTGGGTTTGCAATGCACACCCAAATGCAAAACCCTTGAATTTTTTGATGCCCATGTTGACTTTTTTCAGGTTTAGGTTATCCACTGCTATCAGGCCAGAGGAACCTGTTAGGTCTACATAAATGTACTGAAATCTACATTGAGAAGAGGATGAGGCATTCGTGCAGGAAGCAGCTTGGAGACCAATGTCTGCCTGCACTTTCCTGCATATGGGACTTTTGCAGGTCAGGATTTTGAATGTAGAGGACCCATTTGCTTCAAACAAGTGACTGGGATGACCTAGATTGGGATTTCTATTAGAAGAATTTGAGCATTTGATCCAGACTAATGTGCTTCCTGTATCTGCAAACATTGTGGTGAAGGTCTGAGGAGGAGTGCCTAAGGATATGGTGGTGACATAATCCCCTTCTGAGGAAGCAGTGATGGGACTGTAGTAGTTCCCTTGATTTTTATTTCTACTGCTGCTGCTGCCATTTTTTCTCTTTGATTCGATGTCATTTTGAGAATTCTTTGAGAATATGGATACTGCACGATTCAGGCTCCTTTGCATTGCATTCTCAAACTGTTGCAGGCGACCTAGAGAGGCATCGTAGATAGGAGAAGAAGGGGAATCTCTGTGGAACAATGGCAGCTTCAAGGGAATGGGTCCTTGAAGATGGCTGGCTGAGGATAGAACAGGCAAGAGCAAGAACACTAAGGGTAGGAGACAGAACAAGAAATATTGCTT